>JAWPHD010002599.1:0-249152 GCA_037043455.1 Cyrtodaria siliqua | reverse complement strand
TGTGATTTACCCTACTTGTGGGTGATTTACTCACTACCTTGGTAAGCTAACCTGCTAGGTGGGTGATTTACCCTCCTGGCGTGTGATTTACCCTACTTGTGGGTGATTTACCATACATCCTTGGTTAGCTGACCTGCTAGGTGGATGATTTACCCTCCTGGTGTGTGATTTACCCTACTTGTGTGTGATTTACCATCCATCCTTGGTTAGCTGACCTGCTAGGTGGGTCATTTACCCTCCTGGTGTGTGATTTACCCTACTTGTGTGTGATTTACCATCCATCCTTGGTTAGCTGACCTGCTAGGTGGGTGATTTACCCTCATGGCATGTGATTTACGCTCCTGGCGTGTGATTTACCCTACTTGTGGGTGAGTTACTCACTACCTTGGTAAGCTAACCTGCTAGCATGGTGATTTACCCTCCTGGCGTGTGATTTACTCTACTTTTTTGTGATTTACCATCCATCCTTGGTTAGCTGACCTGCTAGGTGGGTGATTTACCCTCCTGGTGTGTGATTTAGCCTACTTGTGGGTGATTTACCGTCCATCAGCCTCTTGTGTATTCATTATTATCTTGCGTATTCCCTGGCATTATTATCTTGTGTATGCCCTGGCATTATTGCCTTGTGTATTCCCTGTACATTATTATATTGTGTATTCCCTGGCATTATTATCTTGTGTATTCCCTGGCATTATTATCCTGTGTATTCCCTGTACATTATTATCTTGTGTATTCCCTGTACATTATTATATTCCCTGTACATTATTATCTTGTGTATTCCCTGGCATTATTATATTGTGTATTCCCTGGCATTATTATCTTGTGTATTCATTATTATCTTGTGTATTCACTGACATTATTATCTTGTGTATGCCCTGGCATTATTGTCTTGTGTATTCCCTGTACATTATTATCTTGTGTATTCCCTGGCATTATTATCTTGTGTATTCCCTCGCATTATTATCTTGTGTATTCCCTGTACATTATTATCTTGTGTATTCCCTGTACAGTATTATATTGTGTATTCCCTGGCATTATTATCTTGTGTATTCCCTGTACATTATTATCTTGTGTATTCCCTGTGCATTATTATCTTGTGTATTCAGTATTATCTTGTGTATTCTCTGGCATTATTATCTTGTGTATATCCTGGCATTATTATCTTGTGTATTCCCTGTACATTATTATCTTGTGTATTCCCTGACATTATTATCTTGTGTATTCCCTGTACATTATTATCTTGTGTATTCCCTGTACATTAGTATCTTGTGTATTCCCTGGCATTATCATCTTGTGTATTCCCTGTACATTATTATCTTGTGTATTCCCTGGCATTATTATCGTGTGTATTCCCTGTACATTATTATCTTGTGTATTCCCTGTGCATTATTATCTTGTGTATTCAGTATTATCTTGTGTATTCCCTGGCATTATTATCTTGTGTATATCCTGGCATTATTATCTTGTGTATTCCCTGTACATTATTAGCTTGTGTATTCCCTGACATTATTATCTTGTGTATTCCCTGTACATTATTATCTTGTGTATTCCCTGTACATTAGTAACTTGTGTATTCCCTGGCATTATTATCTTGTGTATTCCCTGTACATTATTATCTTGTGTATCCCCTGGCATTATTATCTTGTGTATTCCCTGGTATTATTATCTTGTGTATTCATTATTATCTTGTGTAATCCCTGGCATTATTATCTTGTGTATGCCCTGGCATTATTGTCTTGTGTATTCCCTGTACATTATTATCTTGTGTATTTCCTGGCATTATTATCTTGTGTATTCCTGGCATTATTATCTTGTGTATTCCCTGTACATTATTATCTTGTGTATTCCCTGGCATTATTATATTGTGTATTCATTATTATCTTGTGTATTCCCTGGCATTATTATCTTGTGTATGCCCTGGCATTATTGTCTTGTGTATTCCCTGTACATTATTTTCTTGTGTATTCCCTGGCATTATTATCTTGTGTATTCCCTGTACATGATTATCTTGTGTATTCCCTGTACATTATTATCTTGTGTATTCCCTGTACATTATTATCTTGTGTATTCTCTGGCATTATTATCTTGTGTATTCCCTGTACATTATTATCTTGTGTATGCCCTGGCATTATTATCTTGTGTATTCCCTGTACATTATTATCTTGTGTATTCCCTGGCATTATTATATTGTGTATTCCCTGTACATTATTATCTTGTGTATTCCCTGTACATTATTATCTTGTGTATTCCCTGGCATTATTATCTTGTGTATTCCCTGTGCATTATTATCTTGTGTATTCCCTGTACATTATTATCTTGTGTATTCCCTGGCATTATTATCTTGTGTATTCCCTGGCATTATTATCTTGTGTATTCCCTGTGCATTATTATCTTGTGTATTCCCTGGCATTATTATCTTGTGTATTCCCTGGCATTATTATCTTGTGTATTCCCTGAGCATTATTATCTTGTGTATTCCTTGGCATTATTATCTTGTGTATTCCCTGTACATTTCAATCAATGAGGCATGATCTGATACACTGACCATGACTGTACAGAAAATAACACTATATAACATATATATTTTTTTATGACAATAGTCTACCAATAATATTAAAGGTATGATCCCCAGGTCAATCTTTAAGTACAAGCTGTGCCTTTCAATATCTATAAAGAATGGTTTTTAAAGGATCAGTAAGTTTTTATCAAAACGTGTACGCTTTTCTTTAGAAGTATTGTGCTCTTTCTATCCACGTAACGTAACGTATTGCGGTAATCCAGATGCAGACTGAAGTTTTGCATACTTGGAACTGGTTCAGAGAACAGTTTCTTTAAACATACACAGCACCAGGAACATGCATGCTCTATTAAATGTTCCTGGCAGCACAGAGAAATAGTAACTGTTTATTAAGACAAGTAAAATTGATAAAAATGCAAAGTAAAAGATTTTGGAATGTGGATGTACAAGTCCCAATTACAGGAAGAATACTTGCTGATATCCAAGTGGTAGAGATGGATCCTGCAGCAGCCTGCGATCTGATACAGAGCCTGATACAATCATCGTAGGTAAACCATGGTAAAGGTGCCAAATGTAGGTTTAAAAGTCAGCGTTTTAAAAGCTGCCAAATGCAATATAAGTTTTTAATATTAATAATATAAACTTCCGGAATTACGCAAACAAAACATACTTTGATCAAGATTTCAAAATATTCCATTCAGTACCTTACCTACTATAATATTTATATCCATATTTCCAGTAGATCGGGATTTCCCTTTGATTTTCAGTAACAGGGAAAGTTATAGCCTTAGGGTTATAGTTCTTTTCCTTTGTTGTTTGTTTTTTCCTTAGCCTCGTCCGTCGGATGGGGACGTAAACCGGGCGGTCCCGTGTATCGGTCCCGTGTATCGGTCTATCCTCCGAGCACGTTAAAGAACCATAGGAATCTATTCGATAATAAGAGTAGGGCAGGTTCCCGGATTCCTATGTATCCTTCCCCTCTCTCTGGGGCGGCTCTAAATAACCTGTACTGTGTTGATGAGCCATTAAACAACATTCAATTCAATTCAATTCAATTGTTGTTGTATTGGGGACGACTAAACCTACAAAGTAGAACGTTGAATCTCCCCCTACTAACTATTAAGGAACCCCCTGGTAGATGTTTGGCTTTGTATAATTAACATCGGAGGGTAGCAGATGACTGTTTTAAAAAATATCCCCTGCCTTCCTCACTCCCACACCCACTCACGATATCAGTGTAGTTTTTTCTTCAATCTTAAGCAAATGATGTAAACACATTTTTCCAATTTTTTTATTACGATGGCAAACTACACATTCTGCAAACCGGCCTATTGGATCCGCACCTGCCATATATAACTGACTTCCTATCTGCCCGCCCTACAGATAGACAACAATACTGATGACCTGTCCGATAAACTAGAAGATCTGCTAATATACCATGACATATACCTCGATCAATCTATTGATAAAATAACTGGCTAATCTGTGACCACTATAAACCTGCATGTATTGTCTACAAATATGTACACTGGTTTACCACCACCAATTGCATGTAAACCTCCGAGGTGATGTAAACCTCCGAGGTGTAGTTGAATGTAGTTCCTATAATAAAAAGTAATCCCTCCTTTTTTTGATGGAAATAAGCCTTATAAGTACTGCACATTTCTTTATTTGATTTTGTGGTTGTATGTATAAGAAGCGTATCAACAGGTTTTACTGGATGAACATGTTTACACATGTGAGCAATGAAAACAGCTGTACCCCTGACCTGTTTTGTAAACAAACAAGAACTTTCTTACAGGTCTTGTGACCCCATCTTTTCTGGTGATTTTTCCACTTTATGAAAATTACACTTGGGTAGGAACATAATGGTGCCATATACATGTAAGTTTGTATGAAGTTTGAATACTGTAAGGCTTTTGGTATGCGAGTAATTGACTTAACAAACAAGAGGGCCAAGATAGCCCTAAATCGATCACCTGAGTACTGGTCCATTATAGAAGATTTTTCTATTTTTTCCTCTATATAAATCTATGAAAAACATGCAAAATCTCAATATACAAACTTCGGACCCCCGGAGTACGACCATTTTTGAACCTGGGGGACTTCATTTGAGCAAACTTGATAGTCTAGGCATTGGCAATCATTTTATAAGAAAAACTGTCGAAATCTGACCATAGGTTTTTGAGAAGAAGATGTTTTAAGGTTTCAACCATATATGGTAATGGCGGCCATCTTGGATGTCGCGCTGACCTAACTTTAACAAATCTAAAAACCATTCATCTACGGATCATCCATGTGAAGTTTGGTCAAAATTGGCCAAACGGTTTCTGAGAGGTTGTTTGAAGCAAAAGTTGACGATGACGGGCGACGGACGAAGAGTGATCCCAATAGATCACCTTGAGCTTTCGCTGTCATAGACGAAAGTGTGTATGAAGTAATGGACATAATAAAAAACTTGACTGTAAAACTTGAATGTAAATTAAGTGTAAAAAGTAGGTCAAGGTCATTTATATTGACCCGATTTGGGTGAGAACATATTGCTGTCATAAAGATGTAAGTGTGTATGAAGTTTGGAAACTCTATAAAGGGGTTGTGTCGTAGCTCTATGGTTGGCACAGTTATACATGTAGGGCCAGAGTTTTCAATGTCATTCTCTGATGAGCTACACCACCAATATAAATCATTGAACAGACAGAACAAATACATACCAGGGTTTCCCCCAGAAAATTGTGAAGGCATGTTGTTCCGACATTACATTTACCAAACTGGGCTTGAAAAAAATAGTGCCTATTAATGGCAAAATGGCAAAATAACATACTTTTATGATTTTGGTGCAAAAGGACAAGAATCACCATAGAAATTCTATTTTTCTTCTTTTAAATCTGTTATTCATGAAAATTAAGAAAATCTTAAGGCATGTTGCTCTGATGAAGGCATGTTGTTTTTCCTTTCTTTTCCAGGATGCGACATGCCTTATGATCCTGGGCGAAACCCTGCATGCAGCTTTACCTCTCACTGTTAGCGCATCTCTGAGCAGTTAACAACCCTTACATGCGTAAGTAAAACACCATACGAACAAAACCTCTCACTTTCAATTAACATGGTTCATACAGAATTATCATTATGAAATTTAGGGACTTTTTAAGGACTTTTAAGGCCCTAATAACCCCTTTTTTAGGCCCGGTTTAACTCGTACATTAATCTTATCTTTATCAACTTTATGTTCTACTGTATCTGTTCAAGGCTTGTACTGCACTACCTGCTTTGTATTGATTATACTTATATTGATTATATGTACTTGTATTGATTATACTTGTAAATATTCAGAGTTTTCTGATTGTTCCTCATTGTTTGTACTTGTCAATGTTCACTGATTTTTATGATTCTTCCATTGTTTGTATTTGCCAATGTTCACTGATTTTTCTGATTCTTTCATTGTTTGTATTTGCCAATGTTTACTGATTTTACTAATTGTATTTCTGCTTTTAAAACATCATTTTTCTGCAAAAATCCAGCGTCACTTTTCATTTCCACTGCATCCGTTTCCGTAGACTCTTTTTGCATGAATAAATTATCTGAAGTTGGGGACTCGAGAGTTTTCAAGTTAAATACGTGTCTTTTGCTTTTAGAGTGAGATTTAATCGCGCTTTCCTCCATTTTACCTAAATCTATCGACTTGCGGCAACATCCGCAGTACGCTTTGTGCTTGTCTCCCCTGACTTCACTCATCCACTTATAACTCGCTAACCACTTCTGGTTAACAAACAATTGCCAGGCATGATTGATTTTTCAATGAGTGGGGGCCATGTGCATTTTGATAAGAGAAAAAAACCAAGTGTAACGGCAACATTGATTAGTTTGTAGAAATACGATATCCAATGAAAACAGCCGATATAGCGACAACCATGTTATTTTATTACCGGCAATGATTAAAATATCGGCGATTTGTTTTTTTTGCCGAATTTTTTTAAACTACGTCACATATTATTCCTCTTGTATAATTAATCGACTGGTTATGAAATTCAAGGACCTTTAATGATATTTTGTAAGAATTTAAGGACTTTTTAAGGCTGGAGTGGATTTAAGGATTTTTAAAAGGCTACTTCTGAAATTTAAGGACTTCTTAAGGCTGTGCGAACCTTGATTAAAAATGTTTATTTCGCATAGACACCTGTTCCACAGTGTTGAGTAGTTCTCATATAAATGTATGGACATATGCAGCATCAAACACCAGTTCCTGACCCCATTTATCTGTGTGGTTAATTAAAGTATCATTATCATTAATAATTAATTCTTTATGATTTTTGGTGTGATATATGAGTAATTAGGGTTGGATAGTTTACTAAGTTACTCTTTGCACTTTACAAGACTAGTATAAATGAAGTAATTGAATTGGGGTTTTAAGGCACACCAACACATGAAAGGTTATATGGCGCCTAACAGGCATGAACATTCCAGGCTCATCCTCCATGTACATCGAGATTAAATATGGAAAATGGGCCTAGAACCTTCTCACCCTGAACTGCAGAGTTGCTGCAAATTCTATCGTAGAAACTCCATTTACGCTGGAGCCACGTTTATTGTTTTTCTGCCACTGCTCTTTTGACGTAAGCGAGATGGCACCTGAAACAATGCAGGGATCATGATGAAGACCTTTAATGAACATGAACAAAAAATGATAAAATGAACATGAAATTGGGGGGATTCTACCCATCTCCCTACCGCAATTTTAACTGGCTTCAGCATGATCGGTAATGAGCATATTATTTATGGTTATCCTGGTTTTAAATTAGTTTGAAGTTCCAAAAAAATATTCCACAGTAAAATAAATACAGACTTCACATTTCAGTGCAGGCCCGTTGCAAAGCACAGGTACGCTGAATTTTGGGAAGGTACCAAACTTTGAGAAGAGTATGAAAGGAGCAGAAAGAAGTCTGGTCGGGAATGCACTAAAATGCATGAAATTGCCTGTAGAAAGCAACATTTTTTTCTGGGGAAAGGGGGCATGTCCTCAGACCACACTAGGAAGGAATTTGCTGTGGTTAAATTTCTTGGCTGGCTACGGGTCTGCAGTTAGATTATTTTTTTCAGTTATTTAATGCATACTTCGAGAAATTGCTCCTTGTGTAGAGACTTGCTGTGAGAATCATAGCTCTTAATAATTATGGTACCTAACAGAGCTATGATGCAAGCTAAAGAAAATAGGTGTACGGCAAACAAATTCACCCCCAATTTTCGTTGAGGTTTCTGAAGACATCTCGCAATGCCTGCATAAACAACCATCAAGCTGGTTGTATTTGTTCTCTCAGTCTGTCCAATGATTTATATTGGTGGGTTGTAGCTCATCAGTGAATGACATTGAAAAACCTGGCCATACATTAATAGCTGAGAGAATCGTAGCTCTTATGGTGTGTACCACCTACCACAGAGCTACGACGCAACTCCTTTATAGAGTAGGTAGGTATCTGTATGGACCCCATCCGCACTTTCCCAGAAAGTTTTCTGAAGACATCGCGCATTGTCTGCATAAACTGCCATTATTTCAATTGACTATACCTTAAATACCACACGTCCATGTATAAAACTCACCAAAGAGACGGCTATCACTAGTCACTGTTGTAACATCTGCATATTTTCAGACATGTATTTATTTTCCTTTCGGAATATCTCGCTCTAGTCAGAAAATCTCGTTCCATATTTGGAAACATTTTATGCACATATGTGTGGTATTTATAATCAAATGAAATACGGTTGTTTTTTATGCATGCTTTGAGTGGTCTTCCGAACCCTCGCCGTAAAGTGTGGTTGGTGTCGTCCCGCACACCTATCTACATTTTCTATAGGCCATATCATAGCCCTATGGTAGGAACAGAATATAAAACCATATTAAAGATCTATTATTCTCATATAATTTAAAGTAGGCAGGTCTCTTCTTTTTTCTCTCTCTCTCGCTCTGTATTTTCTAAACAGAACGCCATAGAATAAGATATAAACAAAATTGCCTCTACATAATTCAATGATTTTTTAGGTAAATATAAGTGTTGCAACAAACAATAATTGCCCAACCCAAAACATAATTAAAATTATGACCCGAGTGTACGTACCTAACTCTGCCTGTTTACGTTATCCCGAAACAACACAATTCTTAATGAAGGTGTAGCCTCCAAACACTTATAACTACAAAACACCACTTTCTGAACATTTAGCATCAAAAGATACCATATGATGTGAGGCATGAAAAATAATCATCATCATTTTCTAAAGCTGTATTCTTCTGAATCAGAATATTCATACTGACTGTGATGTGGACAGATATCCCAGCAAGCTTAAATATGCCCAACTGCATCGCTGAGATGTGATGCAGAATTTATCAATTCATCAATACAGTCAACAGGAAAACCTGCATCACAGTTGAATTATTTTGAAGATTGATGCAGCGGATTAAAACAATTTGTGATTTAAATCTGCATTCGTCTGGAATAGAGTTATCTGAGTAGATACATGTAAGTAACCAACTGTACAACATCTCATTTATCTCAATCCTGTAACACATTACTTGTATATTAGTTATTTGAAATATTTAATGTCTTTATTATAATTACCAAAATACCTTTGATGGTTAATTAATTAAATACAGTTCCTGGAGAGGTAGGGCTCAAGTATTCTGTATGGAGTTTAATCAACTTTTGTTTAGAAATAGGGGATTTACTTCATAGGCTGCCAAGAACTCTTAAGGACGAATAGATTCCTTTTTTTTTTAACTTGCTTGGAGGATATACTCTGATACAAGGGACCAGCCGGTTACATCACCATCTGATGCAGTGTATTAGGCAGAAATTCAAGAACTGGGTGTGCAAATATGCAAACAGGGTGTGCAAAATAAGTTGCTAACATGCGACAATTCGCGACGAGTGGGTGTCTCTGGGGTAATTTATTTTTACAGATAAAGGTGACAAAATACATTTTAGGTCATATTTCTTCTATAAATGTATACAAAACATAACAATATTGAGAAAGTAAGAGTTTGGAAGTGGTTTTTTTTTTTACCCCACCCACTCCCTCAAGCCAACTCCAAGTGACAGTATAAACTACCAGTGTCTAGGATGTTATGATATAGAGGATTTATAATCAGTCCCAGTTTACTTACAGTCATTGGAAAATATTGAATACAAATCAGTTTGAACGGTGTTCATTTTTAGCACATGTTAGGCCATATATTACGGTTGATTTTTGTTTGTGTGTGTTTTCCTGAGTAGAACTAGTACTATAGACCTCCCGTAATACACTTTCCCTCTTGACAAGTCAACCTCCCAATGGGATTCGAACCCGCAGCAGTGACAGACGAGGAAGATTTAGACGCAGCGTCATTACTATCCCAGCTACGGAAGCGCTATAATCTAAAAACGTAATTTTTGGAGATTCATTTCTTTCCATGAAGTTGTGTATAGAAAAGTTGTTTCGACTCATTAACACATTATACTAGGTCATATGAATCAGATCAAGTAAAATTCAGTACACAATGCCGACACAACAATATTACATCACTCGTTAATTGACGCCATTTTCTCATGTTGTCTGAAGTCAATAACACATGCAGTTTTAAGCGTCAATTATTTAAGTCGGAAGAAAGAAGAAAAAAAAATCAAAACCTCCATATGGGAAATATTTCATTTGGGAATTATTTCTCAGTAGGACTGGGATTTTTTTAAACCAGAATTCGGCAATTGGGAAGAGGCCAAGTTTCGGCCCCACTTAAAAAAAAACTGGTATAAAATGATGCAGACCAACATCAGCTTTAGAGAGAAGAAACCTGCATAACAATTCCACAATTCAGTGCAACAATAATAGACAGAAGAATGAACCACCACATTTGTCAGGTGTAGTAATACATATATGCAGATTGCGTTTTATGGCAAATCAACTCTGAGTAATGTTTACTGCAAATCTACAATCTACAAATTACCTTCAGCATGGCTTCCCATTGTTTGTGAATAAAAGGGAAAGTTTTAACAGTATTAAATGCAAACTGCCAAGGGGGTGCTCTTATAAAATGTAATAATTTTGATTTTTTTGCAGGGCAGGGTTTTTGGACACAAAAGATCAGAAATGTATTGAATTTTGAAGAGGGGCAGGGGGGAGTGGAGAGAGAGGGGGAGATGGTGGGGGAGGGGGTGGGGGGGGGGGGGGGGCTACTACTAGGGAAGGAGCTCTTATTAGGGACTGTATTACATCTTTCTGATTCAGACATAGCACTTTTGCAATTTACACTTTTAATACAGACGCATACATACATTTTTTTTAAACAAAAGTTAAAAGCAATATATTTCGCAGTAAAGGCAACAGATAGTGAAGGGAAGATAACTTATTTAAATTCCATTCAGTATCAATCTTCTCCAACCATGGCGAATTTATTCATGTACCTATAAGATAATGGCTTACAGCCTATTGACATTAAACTGTAAAATCTAGATGACCAAGTAATAAACTGGGGTAATTTACTCATGAGATTTAAAGCCATATATATCATAGTATAGCATTAGTAATAACATACTATCCCTGATGTACACAAGTGATTACATGATCTACAATAAACTTGACTTTCGATTTTCCAATAAGTTACACCTTGAAGTGATAACATCCAAATTAATCAGTTGATGTACACTAGGGTCCCTTTCACATGTTCAAAAGTGCTATATATTTTGTGTAAAACAATGTTATCCAGTGTATTTAGGGTCTATATGTGTTCAAAGGGATTTGCAACTAATTTTAATAAGAAAAAAAAAGCGTAATAACGTCTTGATTTGTGAAAAAGTACTGAAAGATTAATTGCTAAAAGCGATATTACTCAATACATGAATACATTGTTTTTGTGGAAGAACACTATAAAACAAATGTACAATTATTCAGCATAATATGGTCAGGGTTTTCAATAACAGCCGGCCTCTGGCCAAAATTACCGTTTCAAATGATGGTCAGAGTTTTCAATAAGAATGATGGTCAGAGTTTTCAAATGAGGTTTGGGCCGGCTCAAATCTCCAAAGATTAAAAAAAAAAATCGGCAACTCCGGTGATAACAACAACAATATTATTTTCATTTCCATTCATGTTGCATATTAACTTGTATAAGCGTTCCAGTATGTAACCTACAATACCATTGGTCAAACATTGGTCGATTCGTTAAATGACTGTCCAATCGCAAACTTGATAAAATTTTATCACAGAAACAGGAGGAATGTCGGGTAAAACATGTAAAAAAAGACAACAAAAAAACAAATTTTTCTCCCCAATTGTCGGAAGTATTAAAGTAAAAAGCAGAACATTCTGTTGTTTGAGTTTACTATTAACTATGTTAAAGTTGTTTGTTCTGTTCTTATTCATGGAGTCTGGAATATTTTTTCGCCGTAAAAATTCACGCAAACATACCCGTAACGCAGAGTACCCTGTTCATGTTAGATATCCCAACTTGTTTATGGATCATAAAGTAATAGCTATCAAAATTAAGACATTTTATCATTCTGACACTCAATTATTAAAATTGCTGCTCTTCTTCTAGTTATATATTTCTGTTTCATGTTACTATGTTTAAGTTAAAATGCTGTTGTTGTTTTTCTGAGCCAGAAAATGGTGTTAACCTAAGCAACTAAACCTAGCAGTTATAATATTATCTAAAATTCTCTTTATCCAACTAATGTTAGTCCCTGTCAGGGTTGATATTAGTTGATCAGTCAGGGCTGATAAAGCTCATCACAAAAGTCAATAAAAAAAAGTCACGACTTATCAAAGAACGCTGTATATATTATCATTATCTGAAACAATTTCTTTTTAAAAGTTCACAGTTCTGTAGTCATAGGATTTAGTATTGTCAAAAGATGTCCGACAGATATTTATTTAATCTGATATTAGCTTTTAAAAAGTAAAAAAAAAGAAGATGTCTCTTCTTAATATTAATGTGCTTAACAGTACAAAAACTATTGTTTTCAACCCCACTAGAATCACTCAGAATGCAGGATATGGCATTTAGGTGAAACAATTTTTTCTCTGGGGGTGGTTGGGGCATGCTCCCGAACACCCCTGAAGAGTGTTTGGTGCCTCCTCAAATTATAAAACAGTCTGCTCAATCAAAACTTATTGAAAACCCTGTAATGTACATTTTTTAGGTAAATGTATCCAAAACAAAAAAAGATTGAGGAAGTTAGATGGGGAAATGTTATCTACCAAAAAAAAAATTAAGGCCATTATAAATTAATTGCAAGTTTATCATCCAATTTTTTTTCAAAATAGGGGCAGTTATACGACAAATGAAATAAGTCAAAAACAGTAACACATTCTACCGAGTAAGATGAAATAAGATAAATGTTATTTAAAGTCGGCAAGACACATACAACAACATAAATAAGCCCTCAGGGGCTTTTGAACCAACTATTAACACATACTACTGAGTACTTCCAAGATTGAAAACACAATTCTAATAGTGTTATATACTTTCAGGCACATATTAATTTAAAAATTTAAACATTTTCAGATGTTAAGAAATTTTTCTTTTATAAATACAAAATATTTCAACTGCAAAGGAGAATAGTATAGGCAGAGACGTAATGAACCACTACTTCTTAGATCTCTGGGTCATACTAGGCTACTAGTTTGTTTTTTTAAATCACAGAGTATTTAACTGTTTGTGACACAACCTCTCTTTGATACAAACAATTTTTTTACAAGATACACAAATTGCAAACATAGCAGTTTTATTGTTTCAACGCGGCCTTCATCACTGAAGACGTGCTGTGCAGTGACATCGCCTGCAACGGGAGATTTGCTATCTAATTTTCCACATAGAAAATCGTTATAAACGCCTAGTAACAATCTAATATCCTCTACAATATTACTACCAAACCAATCTTTCATAACTGCAACACCCTTTATCGCTTAAATGATAACAAACACCACTTTTTCCCAGTTAATTTCGCGTTGTTTTGAGAGGAAATTTTGTACCTCAACATTGATTATTACGTTTCCGGATTTCAGCGGACAGGTTTAAAACGCGGCTCTCAAGACAGCGGTAAAATGCGGAAATCTGTTTCAAAATCGGCATCAAAGCGTGTTGTTTGTTTAAAAACGGCAATTAATTTATTATGGCCTAAGAAAATTTTTTTAATTGTGAAAAAAATCGCCCACAGTTGTGAAAAAAACGACCAATTTGTAATTGTAAAGTAGCCGAATTTCGGCTTTTGTTACAGAAGGAAACAAGAAACGTGGAAATTCCACGAAAACCAGGTTTTCCAAGCAGAAACAGTTTTTCATTTTTTGTTAGTGACCTTGAACTTGACCTCAGTGACCCCAAATGCAATCCTAAGCTTCCTTTACATATAAGGTACCTACATAGCAAACATACAAGTTTCGTTTAAATATCTCATTCATAACTAAAATTATTGAGCAGAAACTGTTTTCCCAATTTTTAGTAACAGTGAACTTGACCTTGAACCCAGTGACCCCAACTGCAATCCCATGCTTCCTTTTCATATAAGATACCTATCCAGCATGTTTCATCGCAATACCTTATTCCTAACAAAAGTTATTGAGCTGAAACCGTTTTTCTATTTTTAGTAACAGTGACCTTGACCCCAGTGACCCCAAATGCAATCCCAAGCTTTTTTCATATAAGCTACCTACCCTGCAAATTTCATTGCAATACCTCATTCCTAACAAACGTTATTTAGCGGAAACTGTTTTTCTATTTTTAGTAACAGTGACCCTGACCTTGACCCCAGTGACCCCAAAATGCAATCCCAAGCTTCCTTTCCATATATTAATCTACCTACCCTGCATGTTTTATCATAATTCCTCATTCCTAACAAAAGTTATTGAGCGGAAACTAAGAGTTTGACTCCAGCTTGCCCGCCAAACGACAAACCCCAATCTAATAACCAGGTTCTTCAAGGAAAACCTGGTTAAAAAAGCCCTGCAGTCAAAACAAATGTATCAACAATAAGTTTGCGGAAGTTTAATAATGCATTATATGATCCATTTTGCTTTTTGTATTGTGCTTTAATTTGCAGTGATTATTGTTTTTTTGTATTGTGCTTTAATTTGCAGTGATTATTGACTTTTGTATTCTGCTTTAATTTGCAATGATTTTTGTTTTTTTGTATTGTGCTTTAAAGGGACACTGTCCGTAAGTAAGCAGATATTGAGCATAACCAATTAACTTGCTGACTTTTATTCAGTGAAATGTATACATGAAAACAAGAGGATAGACCCTAAGAAGTATGTAGGAATACATTCGTGAGTTTGAAAAAAAAAAGTTTTAATTATTATATGTAAATAAAGTGGGACCCACAATATTTACCTTTTCTGCGATCAAGTGACTTCCATTAGCGCATTAGGTTTTCACCACAGTATGTATTGCGAAATATGTATAGCCCGCTTAGCTCAGTCGGGAGCGTTACGACCACTTTACGCTCACGCACACTATTATTACGGCGAGTGTAATTTTAGTTTGGGCTGCGAGTTCAAACACACAAAGCGGATTTACTTTTTTTGTACCGCGATTGAATTCCGTTAAACAATCTTGCTTTTAATTAGTAAATATTGAATAATGTTTAGTGTGTAATGTTTCCGAACATAATTATTGTGTGTTTTATAAGCTAAAAGTTACGGACAGTGTCCCTTTAATTTGCAGTGATTATTGACTTTTTGTATTGTGCTTTAATTTGCAATGATTATTACTTTTTTGTATTGTGCTTTAATTTGCAGTGATTATTGACTTTTTGTATTGTGCTTTAATTTGCAGTGATTATTGACTTTTTGTATTGTGCTTTAATTTGCAGTGATTATTGTTTTTTTGTATAGTGCTTTAATTTGCAGTGATTATTGACTTTTTGTATTGTGCTTTAATTTGCAGTGATTATTGTTTTTTTGTATTGTGCTTAAATTTGCAGTGATTATTGACTTTTTGTATTGTGCTTTAATTTGCAGTGATTATTGACTTTGTATTGTGCTTTAATTTGCAGTGATGATTGACTTTTTGTATTGTGCTTTAATTTGCAGTGATTATTGACTTTTTGTTTTGTGCTTTAATTTGCAGTGATTATTGACTTTTTTCAATATTCCAATCATTTAAGAAATTTTTCATCATCCTATAGATATCTGAATGCGGGTTTCAATATATATCTCTGTTTTGGAACAAACTTCAAATAGTCATGAACATGTATTTTCTTTATTTATCATCCACTTTTGATAAAAAAATTATCCTTTAATAGTTATTTTCCCTGTGGTATTAATAGTCATTAAAGAGTGAGACTTGGTTAGGTCTTTAAAAACAGTATTCAGTATTCTACTATTCTTTCTGCTGTGGGCGAAGTTCAGACTCTGACTGGGAAAAATAAACAAGACAGTAACGGCAAAATTACACAACAAAATCTTTAACGAAACTCTGTACAGGTGTTCAGGTCATATAATAATATATATGTGCCTATTAAAAGTATAAACCTTTTATATTCACGGGTTTTTAAAATATCTGTGATTGATTTGTGTACAATGAGTTGGTTCGACGCTCCAGTTTTGGGGTTTAGTCTGGCTGGTTAAAGCCATTTACATTGTGTCTATAGAGTTTGGATTCCCAAAATGTGTGAAGTTATATATACATCATTGTCAGTAGGTTTGGAAACAGTGTACATCTGTTGTAAAATGTCTCTGTTGATGGCAGGATGGCTAATTCAAAGTGTATACATCATAAGCCACTATTCAAGAACAAATCACCAGATATATCTATAGCTTTCTACCAACACCAGCTTTAACTACAAGAAGCACTAAAATAACAGCAAGAATTATAAATCCATCCTATGTAGAGATATGGTAGGAAATCCTATCAGTATGAATTAACAAGGAGCGATAGAGACGCTTTGCTGTATTTCCCCCATCAGAATCTCACTCACATACTGAATGTCTTCCCTTCTGTCATGCTCGAAATTACCTTGTTCAGACTCAGAATCACTCACGTCTTCAACAGCGTTTTCTTTATGTAAGTGGTACCGAAAAACTGTACCATTCCCAATGGCAAAAAGTATGTTTTTTCCCAATTGGTGTGCAAAAATTCCCAATCCAAATTTATTCATTTTTTTAAAAATATTTTTTAATTTTATTTTTCATTTTCAATAATTTTAAATATTTAAGGGGAAAATATATTCTTTCAGGTGATGTCAATGGCATACAATAAGAGTATGTATACATGGTAATGTCTTTGCAAAGTATTTAAGCATACTATATTGCTTTTGGTGTATAGCGAAAAATTCCCAATATATGGCAAAACAACGCGAATTTTCACAATTGAATGGGAAACGGTACTATTACCGAAAAGGTGAAAAAAAATTACAAGCTGGATGTGCAGTTCTTGGAATAACAAAGCATACTCATTGGCAGCCAACGTTGGTTTATTCTTACTTTGCTCATAAATTGACTATTATAATTGTATTACCAATATATATTTAGGTTTATTCTTCTAATATATGTTGACTGAATGTCTAAATGTTGTTTAACAGCACATCAACACATTACAGGTATTTAGAGCTGAGAGAGAGTGCAAGGATACATAGGAATTCTGGAACCTGTCCTACTCTTACTCCCGAATAGATTTGTATGATTCTGTAATGTGCTATAACACGATCAACGGGATAGCCAAGTTTACGTGCCCATTCGAGGCTGACGTGCCCATTAGACAGATGAGGCTAAGAAACGTGTCTTGTTCAAGAATTGCCAGTGAGGCTTGAAACTTTCCCTCACATTATCAACTAGGCAATGCCAGCCCCCAGAAAATAAGTTGTACAAAGCTTTAACGATCAAACTACCCATTTTTCTGATTTAAAAATAGATAGGCAAGCCAAATAGTTTTTTATAATGGCCTTGTTATTCAGTTTCTCTCTAGAAACAATAATACATTTTTACTGTTATTTATAATACACTCTTTAGTTTTAGGAGGCACATGCCTTTTTCATTATACCATATCAGAAAGCAATCAACTTGTGATAAACTGAATATGCGAATTAATTAGCAGTAAATCTCCTCCAACATAATATTAGCATTCATAAAGATTGGGAAAACAAATGCTTCTTGCAATACACAGGCCAGAAATAAAATGGTATATACCATGGTATACCACGACAATGAAAGAATAGAAAGATAGCATATTCTTATATATATATAAATGACTCAATAATGATACATGTAGGACCACCTACAAGTCGAAAGGACCTGCAGTTTTCAAAAGTAGCAAGTCCTTTGGGTTTTGCAAGTCCTTTGGGTTTTCTACTTAAAAGGGTTAGTGTCGAGCCTGGGAACACTGATTAGGTTAACTGACTGCCTGTATGAAACTCAAATACTGTTAGAAACAGCCATTCAACCCATACAAACAAACAAACAACTAGTAACTGGACAGCCTTTTCAACACATTTACCGTCTTTTTTTCAATTTTTTTAAACCAAAGTGGTCCCACCACTTCAATTTCGACTTAGGATTGTTGACAATATCAAAGTCGTCCGCCATTTTGAACAATGAAGGTCACACGATCACATGATATAAAATTCAACATTTTTAAAATAAAAGTCACTAAATCGCGTTTGTTTTATTTAATAATAAATAAATTCGATTATTTTCGTAAAAATATTTATTACAGCAACTTAAACTGATAAAAAAAACACTGAACTACATGAATTTACAGCTTCGTAAATTTCCGACATTCTTTGGCAAATTCCGTGACGAAATACCGCGGTATTTTCGTACTAAAACCAGTACGTACCATGGGAACGAAATACCACGGTTTACCGGTAATACCGCGCAGCTCTTTTGTTAATATGTGTTGAAAAAGAATACACACAGCTATTTTAAGTCTGTGTTAGACTTGTAATATGAGCTTAACAAACGGATTAATTAGTAGAAGGGCTGCATTAGGACTTCAGATTTTTTTCATTTATAGAATAAGGGTTTTCAGTCTGAGCAATGTATTAAAATGCACAGCGAGATGCAGAAAAAGACAATACTATTCAGCGTCTTCCCCAGGCCATTAAGGCATCTAGTTAGTGGCACCACTACTCCTGAATTCAAAAGGTGCTTGCCACGACTCCTTAAATAATTGCCACTATCCCATAACTTTTCAAAATTGATCCAGTTACAACCTACATTTTTTGTAAATATTAAAAAAAATAATCCTGATTTCCGATGCTTAAATTTTTTTCCGAATATATTTCATTCACATGATGTCTCCTGTTTATCTACAAAATAATAATTAACTCTATAAATGAATGGAATATGTGTCTCAAAAAGCAACTAAAACACTCAGTGATAACTGCATTAACTTTTTCAATTGTTTTAATGCAAAAAAAAAAAAAATGGCACTGACAAAGTTTGATAAAGATTAAATAATAAATGAAGTTGCATGAGTGTTCGCAAGGCAGGAAATAGTATTTTTCAGCAAAACAAGGGCCATAACTCTGGTGTTACTGATCCAATCTGGCTGGTTCTCAAACTTGTCGGAGCTTTCATTGATATAAAGACACTTGACAAACTTTGGTAAAGGTCAAATTATAAATGAAGTTTCTAGAGTGTTCACAAGACAAAAAATGGCATTTTTCAGCAAAACAAGGGCCATAACTCTGGTGTTCAGATCTGGCTGGTTTTCAAACTTGTCCAATCTTTCCGTGCTGTAAAGACACTGACAAACTTTGGTAAAGATCAAATAACAAATGAAGGTGCTGGAGTGTTCACAATGCAGAATATGGCATTTTTCAGCAAATCAACGGCCATAAATCCAGTGAAACTAATCCGAACTTGTCTGAGCTTTCATTGATATCAAGACCATGGCAAAGTTTGGTAAAGATCAGATTAATAATGTAGGCCCTATCGACGGATGATGACGGACAACTCGCCAAATATTTATATGAAAACAAGACATTATCTAAACCTGAAACCTCATTCCAATGTGACGGCTAATGCAGACGATCAGTGAAGGGGTCTGGCTTACAACGATATCAACTACAGTAAGAATGCAAGAAATTATACATATATAATAAGCTGCATCAAGTGGGTGGAGGCAGTCACTGTTGTGTCTGTTTGAATTATGCTAATTTCTTGAACTTCTAATTACACAACAAAACATAAACATAAAAAAATGTTTCAGTAACGAAAAAATTGTAGCCAGTTGCAAAATAATTAGTAGTAAATAAATGTATAAAGTGAGCTGATGTTAACTTGGAAGTGATTTCATTCATGTCATTATTTTGGCACGAACAACCAGAAATGTCCCATGCAACATTCTTACCTTGAAAAAAAGGTTTTCACAATACACTGTCAATGAATAATCGAGTTTACGTGTATGTTTCCAAAAGAATCACTGTCACACTTGATACAGTTTGTGTTGTGGTTCTATTTTATGGTTTTGTGAACAAGGAAATGAGTTTCACCTCACAAATTACTCATTTACAATTCTGCACTTAAACAATTTCTCGTCCTTTGATTGGTTGAAATAATTCCAGTTCGAAGATTTTAGAACAAATATTAAAATTATGTTTTCAAATAATTTGATAGAAAACCAAGAAATAATGAACATGGACAGAACATTTTTTAAAGGGTTATTTAGGAATCAAAGAAAAACAATAAGAAAATGTTATGGTTTGGATTTACTTCCCTTGATTGTCTGCCGCGAAATTGGAAAAAAAAACAGAACAAGTTTGACAGCTGTTTAATAAGCCATTTCGGCAAAATACTGGTAATTCACGAACATAACTATTTTTTGACTATTTAGTTAGGCACTGATGTTTAACATTTTATTTTAACCCTATATTTGTAAATCATTAATGTGTTTTCGCGATTTGTTATTGATTTTCAAGTTACCCGGCTTCCTTGTTTTAATGTTTATAGTATTACTTGTTTATAGTACAGTGCTTTGGGGTGTATAGAATCATTGGTAGTAAAGAATCAGTTCCTGTTTAAAATCAATTTTCTCAGCTCATATATTTTAGATTATTTTAAAACTTTCCAGGCTTGAAGATATATCATATAAGCATACATTTATTCAACGGTGAAATTATTTTGGACATTTTTCCATGTAAAATATATCACTACATGCAACACCTCTCAGAAAAAATGATTCTATACTACCTGAATGAAGTGTGTTTTTGAAACGAAAAATTCATACTGTCACAATAAACTTAGAAATAAATATTTGCTGTTTTAACAAATGTTAGGGACAAAAGTCAAAATGAAATCATCAGTTAAGGTAACTTGTTGAATTTTGGCTCTTTTAAGGATAAAATGAAATTATGTAAATATTGGTGCAAAAACGCCTATTTAAAAATCACAGCTTCAGGACAATAATTTTAGAAATTTTGCTATCATACAACTAAAAAGGTAAATCTAAATCAGAAATTAAATAAACATTTTCCTTTCATTTTAAAATGAGACGTTTAACCCAAGTGATTCTATACCACCCAAAGCACTGTATAATCATTAGTTTGTTGTTTACAATGTCACTCATGCAACATTGTAAAAATTGCATTATCTGGATAATTCCCCTGCTGGCCACTAGTATTGGCTTTTTTTTAGTGCATAACACGTCTAAGAGCGGCGAGACAATTTTTTTATGTGCGCCGTCTTCGTTGTACAGATGGTCCAACCCGGAAAGTGCAAACGCGGAACTTGAACTTTCCGCGATACCATCGCAGATGTAAACATTTGATCATCACAGATTCCCCCCAAGAATTACCCGACTTCCGTCGCGATCCGCGGAAATCAAAAATGTCCGATAAAGCTGACGAAAATTTGCCTTCGCGGTAGTTATGACATAAGGCTAATCCATCGTGGGATCGCAATGATTTTCTAAATGACTGCAGTGTTTTTTTCCCATGTATAAGTGGTACCAAAAAATGGCATAAACTATGTGTTTTTTTCCAGTTGGAGTGAAAAAATTCCCAATCACAAAAAAAAATATAGAGTAATACCGGGTTTCATCGGACAGCCAGGGTTATTCGGGCAGTTCAAAATATCTGTATTTATAGCTCGATTAAACGCAATACTACTGTAACTGCATTGCTATTCCTGTCTGTTTACAATTCTATCCTACATAAACACAAATACGTAAGCACAAGTGACAAAATGTATTGACTGTTTTGATTGGTTGTTGACCAGATTGTAATAATGATCACCCTTTCATTATCTGACTGACAACTAAGAAAGCACGGGAATTTTAAACTTTGGTATCACAACTAGAAAATAAAGGATAGTGAATGTGATTTTTTTTTAAATTTGTTTTCTTTTGTTTATTTAATAATTAAAAAGGAAATGTAAATGCCGAAAGATAGAAAAAAACAAGTGTCTGATAAACCCCATCTGTAAAAAGTAACTTTAACTTCGCATTGGGTTGTATCGGACAGAAATTTCACCTGAAAATATGACATTAATGTTAGTGTTGAATAGAGATGTGCGGGTGCTTTTGCCTAGAAAATAACCGTAAATAATATTTACAATATTAACATTTCAATCGCTAATTTACCAGAAACAATAAGTAACGGATTGTCACAGTGCACTATCCGTATACACATGATCGCACATGTCGCGTGCATAAAAACGATCGCTACTTGTAAAAACTAGACCACTAAGCTTCTAAAATTAGTAAAATGTAATATCCTTTTATTCTAACTAATCCCTAAATTACATCAATTCACGGGCCTCTGGTAATTCACATAATGATAGGTGTTAACCTGGGACTAATTCATTGGTGTACACAACGGTTTCGCTGTAGAAAACAACAACACACACACAAAAAAAATAAAATAACCGTAAGATTTTGTAAACTGTCCACGCGTCATGAGAAAATCAGTTGAAATTTACTTAATTCAAAAGGCATGTACTTCAAAATAATATGGCAAATCTATTTCATGGTAGAATAGGCCTAGTTGTTTATTAAATATATTAAGGGAAGGACTTACCCTTGTGCAGTAAATGCTTACTAACATTATTTGCAGCAAACCTGTTTCATAAGAATATAGTTTATAAAGTATTGAACCATGATGATGACCTTACAATTTTGAAATCAGAGAAGATAACATGCGCTTATCTTTTTTTTTGCGATTTGTTTAAAGACACCTGGCCTCCGAGAAGCTTCATGTTAATAGAAAGGTTTTTAAGCACGTTACTCCTTTCTTGTCGTAGGGCTCGGTGCTTTTTTTCTAAAAAAATTCTAGACTCCCTAGCCTGGTCATTTTGTGGGGAAAAAAAGCGTGATAACTAACAATCTGTGAAAAAGTTTTGAAAGATTAATTGTTAAAAGCGATATTACTCACTACATGCATACATTGTTTTTGTGGGAGGAGGACACTATAAAATAAAAGTACAATTATTCAGCATAAAATGGTACATTTTAGATAACTTTCAAAAGTTTAATGTATCCAAAACAAAACAATATTGAGAAAGTTAGATTTTTGTTTAATTGTGAAAAAAAAGTCGGCCACACAGGGATCAAAATGGGATGCGAGGTAGTACTGTTTTTTACGGACCAGTGGACCTTAAAGGGTACTGGTCCGTGTCAATCAGTACTGGTCCATACTGGTCCGTATAATAAATATTCATAAAATCAGAACAAAAATCATTCTAACATATATAAAGCCATTTTATTATACAATTCACCATTCGTGTATATTATCATTTAAATCATTCATACACCGGTCAACTCTTTTATTTCTGTGTTGTTTTGGTCAATTCTTTACATAGCAATTGGGAAAGGCTGAATTTCGGCCCCACTTAAATAGGTTAAAAAAAACTGATACGGTTCTATGTACCTTTATTTTCCTTTTATTTATCCATTGCATCATATAACAAAAACAATATTATTTTCTTTTACAGTTTTATGATCGCGCCACGAATCACATCAAAAACAGTACCGGGTCCCGCAAATTAAACCATCCAAGACAGGTGCACGTTCCCGGTGTTATTTAGCAGCTTGCATTTGTGAATGCGTTCATCGTTAAGCGTTTTGTATGATACAGACTTGCTAAAATAGAAAAAGATTATACAACAGTTCATCGAAAAATAAGAATATGAAAAGGAAATCACCGTTGAAACTATTAATATTCGAGTGATCTTTCTTCCTCTGTCCAATGTGGATTTTCAGACGCTTTTGTCCTTTTGTTGTATATGCAAGGTGTGTATTTGACAATGTTGGGTAGACTACAGCAGATTACAGCACTCGCAAATACGGACTAGTGCACCTGTTTGTGTACTCGCCCGTACCTCGTCCAGCTCGCATTTACGAGCGGGCGAGCGCCCATTTCGTTCCCTGGCCACAGTTGTGAACAAAATTGCCAATTTTTAATTGTGAAGTAGCTGAATTTCGGCTCTATAACAGAAGGGGAAAAGGCACTGGGGCTAACATTTGTGGTAAGAAGGTGAAGGTACACATTACCTTCACGTGTACCTTCACCTACTTTTTCATTCAAGAGTCCCTATTTTTGAATACCCGCTGAGTACTTAGCTAATTTGTCCTCGTTTATTTACAGCTCATTTCAGTGTTTTCATCTGAATATGTACCTTTAAGCATTTGCGCCATTTTAAAATTATCGTAACTTTATAGGATTATGTTATTTGAAATTCATGTTTTGTTCATAGAGGCTGAATATTTCTGACGCAATAATTCTCATTTACTAATAAAATACCTAGCTGGTTATCATGTTTATTTGTTATTAACACATTAAATGACTTCATATTAGTTGAAAAATGCACGTCCGATAACCCTTTTTTGATGTCCGATACAACCTGTTGACTGTCTGATACTCCCCAGCTGATGGTTTATTATTTCAAACACGTGTTTACTCGATTAAGATAAATTTGCGAAACTCCCTATCTATATTATAGCACATTGGACTGGAATTGTGACAATGGTAACAACCGAGTTTATCCTTGTATTGTTTTTCTAACAGTGCGTATATAAGAAAATTCCGGAAGGTGTCCGATATAACCCAGTATTACTCTATATATATATATTTTTTTATTTTAGAGTTTTATGTGGAACTTCAAACAGAAAAGGGTGGAAAATATATACTTTTAGTGGAGGGTAACGAAATACTGCAAAAGAATATATATTCATCATCATGTATGGTATTGTGTTTGCAAAGTATTTAAACATACAATATTGCTTTTGTTTGAGGTGAAAAATTCCCAATTTAAGGCAAAACAACGCGAATTTTCCCAATTGAATGGGTACCGATACCATTCCCAAAAGGGTAAACAAATCACTGGACTGAAAACTCGGCAGATCGACAATTTGCAATTTTTATCAGTTATGGGATGGCGAGTTGTCCATCGGCCGTCGTCGTCGTCCGTTAAATTTTGCCTTGTGAACACTCTAGTGCCTTCATTATTAATCAGATCTTTACGAAACTTTGCCAGTGCCTTTATATCAATGAAAGCTCAGACAAGTTCGAAAACCAGCCAGATCGGATTAGTTTCACCGGAGTTATGGCCCTTGTTTTGCTGAAAAATGCCATTATTAATGAAAGCTCAGAAAAGTTCGAAAACCAGACAAATCAGATCAATAACATCGGAGTTACGGCCCTTGCTTTTTCAGAAAAATGCCATTTTCTGCCTTGTGAACACTCTAGCACCTTCATTTATTATTTGATCTTTACCAATCTTGCACAGATTGTTAATAGCAATGAAATCTTGGACGAGTTTGAAAAACAGCCAGATCGGACCATTTATCTGTTTATGGGGAGTTATGGCCCTTGTTTTTTGCTAAAATATGCTATTTTCTACCTTGTCCCAAATGAGTAACACCAGAGTTTCAGTGAATTTTGGCAGGGATGATGATACCAAGCTTGGTTGCGCCTATCATCGCCGGTGTTCTGGTTGAATGAGTGCCTAATATACACAAACTTTATCCAGACAATTTTTCCTGAACCTCTGGCTTTTAGTTAAACTTGGCAGGAATGGTCAGTACCAAGCCTAGTTGCGCATGTTGTTGTCGTATTCCCCATCGAAGACTCCATATAGCCTGTAGGGCGATACAGGCCCTCTTGGGCCTCTTGTGTGTGCACACATAATAAATTTAGTTCATTTAAAAAACAACAACATGTTCAAGGGTAGAAACAGCGTCTCCATGGCCGAATGGTTAACAACGTTGCGTTGTAAACCTTCGCCTCACACCGCTCGAATCCCACTGGGAGCTCGACTTGTAAGTGAGGAAGTGTCGATTCTTACGGATGACAGGAGGTGTACAGTACTGGTTCTACCCAGGAAAAGTGGGTGGTCTGCCTCCACCACAAACAAACAAACTGTTTAAACCATTTAATAATCTGAATAAAGTAATACAAACACACGCACTGAAATGTGGTCAATTTTCACTCCGTTGCTATCTGCACATGTATTAAATAGTGAGTCAAAACAGTCCGAAGCTGAATTAAAGGGACACATGGAAATCTAAGGCTTTGCATTATCTCAATAATTTTGAACAATGATTTGCAAATATATGCAAGACTGAAGTTTTGTAGACAAATTAAAAATATTAAATTACCGATATGGCACTTAACGATAGTGAATTCAGTGAAGTTTTCGTTCAGTTTTCTTCTGTACATGTAAAGTTTATAGCGCATAAAAGCACGTATATAAGGCAATAAGGATTGCAATAGGAACAACGTGTATGAAACGCTTATTAAACGTTCCGGATTGCAATTATTAGCAATATACTTTTGTCTTTCGCTTTATTTACAGATGTACAGTGCATGATTTACCAGTGATTTACGACAAACAAAGCTTTGACGATCGAGGTCTACAACCACACCTGTCACGGCTACATGTTATCACATATATATATGATGATTATACGTAGTACGTTTAACTATAAACAGGAAATAATTAATTGATGGTTGGCTATTTTTAATAAAAAATGTTTTTTTTAGAGTTTTAGAGTTTTACCAAGGGAGGGTAATGGTGAAGATTAATCTGATTCTTATGGATGGCGGGAGGTGTACAGTACTGGTTCTACCCAGGAAAAGTGTGTGGTCTGCCCCCACCGGAAAAAAAAATGGCCGTCATATATAACTTTACATGTGTTAAAAATTATGTTAAACGCCATACAAACAAACAATAATCCTTTTGTACAAATATGCAATAATGTGTTCTTGAATAAAAACAAAAATGCATGTACACTTTGTGTAGCGTCTTTTATTTAATACTTACTAGATATATACTTTTATAAAAGAAACGGCGTGCATATGTCTCTGGTTTCTTTTGGCTATTCAAAAGAAGAAAACAATAGGATCATAACTAATTAACATAACTGTTGTTTTCTAAATCTCAATTGGTGTTAATGATATAATTACTACGCGGCCTTTGTTCAATGTTACTGTTTTCATAAGTTTTGTTTGATCTAAGTTTCTTTAAATCCGGCATGTTTTAGTATGCCATCAGAACTGATAAATTACGTTCCTTCATTGTCTGTATTGTTTGCCTTTTAACATACATGTTCACACTTCGTTTTGATTGAGAAATATTTCAAACTGGAAAACTCCAAAATTCTGATATCGTTATAGAAGTATGTTCTCCATGCACTGTACATGCGTGGAGAGACTATTACATCGGCATGTAATTGTAATTGATTATGTACGTTGTAACTTTATAAACGTCAAGATTGTCGTATCTTTACAATGAACATGCATACATGAAAGCAAGATCTTTTGATTTTGTTAGTACACTATAATTGACTTAATAAACAAACTCTGTAATCATTGTTTTTCTATCTTTCTACATTTCTATATTCCTCAGGGGCGGATCCAGGATTTCAGCTTAGGGGGGGCGTAATATTTTGGTCAATTTTCGGGTCCGTCTCTAGCCTCATAAAACGTTTGCGGTAGTGCATTTATAGGGTAAAAAAGTCCGTTTTCAAATAAAAGGATTTAACAATGTGTTAATTAAACCACTTATTAGCCATTATGCGTCGAGCGAGCGAGAAAAAAAATTATACTGAGGGCGTCCATCTAAATTGTTTGATGTTTTATCTACAGTAACATGGACATACACGTATGAATAACAATAGTCCGTTTTCAAATAAAAGAATATAACAATGTGTTAATTAAACCACTCATTAGCCATTATGCGTCAAGCGAGCGAGATTTTTTTTTATACAATAACATGGACATACATGTATAGAATAAAAAAAGTCCGTTTTCAAATAAACGGATTTAACAATGTGTTAATTAAACCACTCATTAGCCATTATGCGTCGAGCGAGCGAGAAATTTGTTTATACTGAGGGCGTGCATCGAAATTGTTTGATATATTATCTACAGTAACATGGACATACATGTATGAATAAAAAGTCCGTTTTCAAATAAACGGATTTAACAATGTGTTAATTAAACCACTCATTAGCCATTATGCGTCGAGCGAGCGAGAAATTTGTTTATACTGAGGGCGTGCATCGAAATTGTTTGATATATTATCTACAGTAACATGGACATACATGTATGAATAAAAAGTCCGTTTTCAAATAAACGGATTTAACAATGTGTTAATTAAACCACTCATTAGCCATTATGCGTCGAGCGAGCGAGATTTTTGTTTATACTGAGGGTGTGCATCGAAATTGTTTGATATATTATCTACAGTAACATGGACATACATGTATGAATAAAACAGTCCATTTTCAAATAAAAAGATTTAACAATATGTTAATTAAACCATTCATTAGCCATGATGCGCCGAGCGAGCGAAGCGAGCGAAAAAAATTTTTATACTGAGGGCGTATTTGATATTTTATCTACAGTAAAATGGACATACATGTATGATCCGGAATTTTTAGGGGGGGCGCGCGCCGGGTGCGCCCCCCCCTGGATCCGCTAGTGTTCCTCGCCCCACGCAAAAAATTTGCGTCATCTTCCTAACATCGAAGACACGCGTGTAAATATTAAATAAACACAACATAGGACTGCAGTTGCCAGCGCCTCTCATGCATGTACGATGTCAATCAGTTTAAGGCGCGTTCTAAATAGAAATTGTAGATGTGTTTTGGAATAATAATAGACATATAAAATATAACACTCAGATAAAATGGAATTGACGGCTGTCGATCTCCTCGTTAGTAGACTTCAATGCCGAGTTCCTGAAACATAAAACGGATAAAAAAGTGTATATTCTAGATGTGATTTAAAAGTCTACAAATTATACTAAACACAGAATGATCTTCAGATAATGTAATTCACATGAACATGCAAAAACATTTTCTGGATTATAATTTATTATTAAAACTACAGTAGATATTTAAATGTAACCTGGAAAAAACGCAGTGATTCGCGGGTTTCCACCTTTTTACTCGCCACGATGACACAGTTCACCGACCACGATTAGTATGTCAATGATCGACGAAAAAACAAAGTCGCTTAGAAGGGCGGACTTTCAAGCTATCATCGCGGGTTCGCTAACCAGTTTTTCCGCAGGGCTAAGCGTAAAATGCAAGTTCCGCGTGGGACCATCTGTACATACACATTTGACTTTTTATGTTTGTGATTAGTGCACAGATGTTGTGTGCAAGACACATTCAGTCAATTTAAAACTGATAAACTGAATTTTATAAACCTAATCTATTAAAAGCAAAGAATAATCATTTGTTAACCATTTTACACTAACATTTTAATGCAAAAAAGATGTTGATTAAAAATTCATTAGTTTAAATCTTAAAATCAATTATAGCTGTATTGCGCAGTGACATCATATACAGAAATGTTCTAGGGCTGTAACGAATACACAATGTGGCGAATACGATACATATCACAAATTATGGGGTAGCGAATAGGCCTGTAATGATACACTCAAATATTCGATTTATCAAGTATTTTTCTTGAACAATTTGCTACCTGCTGAACTGCATATGTACGATACATCCACACAGCCAAATCAAAAGTTCTCGGAAGACAAAATGATTGATTTGTTTTGTATTTAATGTTTAAATTAAAAGCAAAAAATCATCTTCAATCCGGAAATGCAAACAAAGCACATGTTTATTTTTCCAATCAGGGGAACAGGTGTTCCTAGAGAATGTGTGTAACAGTAATGTCTGTTCAAAGAGCTACTCTCTCTTCTGATAATGTTGATAGACTTACCTTCCTTAAGCAAAATGTTAATCATTAGCTGGTGTAGTTAAGAAATGAACATTAGACTTGAGTATATCTTGTTTGAAGTGGGGTCATGAAGTTGATGACTATTATGTGTTTTAATTTAGTTTAATAGATGATGCACTACTGTAGCATGTTTTTGTTTGTTTATAGACTTGTTATCAATGCAAACCATCAAAATAGAAAATACATTATTGTAAACTTTAAACACACGGCACTTAATGGCAGACACGTGTCATTGACTGTTAATGGTTTACTGATGTGATTTTTGTATTCATGAATATTTATTCGTATTCTCTACTCAATATGCGTGATATGTATCGTAAACGCCACCTAGCTGTTCGATACAGACCTAGTAGCGAATAAGAACTTGGATTGAAGTTCATACTGGAAAGTGCATCCCAAAGATTGCATTCTTATATAGACTAGTATAAAATATTATCCTGGACTCCACTAGATGAGTGATCTTGACATTTTGAGGGTTTGAAATTAATGGTTGTCCGCTTGTCCGGTGCCATGTAGATTCTACTGGGGACAAGTTAATTGTCCCAGGTGTCCTGTCCGATGGACACTAAATTTTATATCAAGAAATTGATTTTACATCTTTAAAATGAAAACTCTTGACTGAAAAAATGTCAACATCAGCGAGCCCCTTATAAATGACGAATAAAAACTCGTGTTTTCATCGGTTGAGGGAATGGAATGGAATATCAGGATGGGTCTTATGAGGATGATGAGGACAGACAAACATACGCAGACATTATAACAATGCGGAATAAAGCATATAAAATGTTTACAAGTTTATTATAAATAAAATGAAATACATAATGATCTTGTTTTTGTATCACTTTTCCATGAAGTGCGGGGACAAGTACATTTTTTAATTTCAAACCCTGTTTTTTTATTTAGCCTAAGTCAACCTGTTTTATTTTCTGTTTATTACTGCCATCAGTATGGATTCTCTCGAGGATCCTGAGCAAGTGCCCAGTGTGAGTCCTGCCAATGTCCACAGGGATTCTACAGACCTGCCTCAGGCCACCCCTGAGTTGATGAATGTCAGCCCAATGTCTGACGACGCTCCGGATGAACGTTCGCAGACTTCCATTCTAGAGGTGCTACGTCAACGAGAATGGCTACATGCCCAGAAGATGCAGTTGCAAGCAGAGCTTGATGCATGTACACCTGGTAAATTGTAGTAAAGTAGAAATAAATATTTTAAGTAAGCATAATAAATAAAATTCAAAAGGATACAGTTGCAAGCATAGCTTGATGAATGTACACCTGGTAAATTGTAGCAAAATAGAAACAAATATTTTAAGTAAACATAGGAAATAAAATCCGAGAGAAAGAATATAATAAAGTTGGGGTTAAAATTTAGCAATTTTATTATTCAAGTATTAAATAAAGATTTGTTTTTATGCCTTGCCATGAAAGTGGAGCGGGCATAATTATAATGTTACCCTTAACTGTCTGCTGTCAATTTTTTCATTAAAGTAGTTATCCCACCAACGACAGCCAAATTTTACAACGTAGGTACACCGTTTCTAAAGCTACTGACACCGAGGTTTATATATAACTTACATATTTTGAGAATCCAATTCAGATTATCAATTCAGTGTCAAAATCAACTTTGTATTAACTGAGTTACGGCCCTTTTTTCGTTAAATTTTACGTAACAATATCTTGTGTGTCCTCCCACAGTTTTCAACCCATTGTTTGGAAACTTTACAGGATGCTTACCTAGGATGTCAGGATAAGCATATCGACCTTGTATTACCTGAGATACAGCTCTTTTTTTTGTCAAATTTTACATTTTCTGCTGATTGTTTTCAGTGATGGCATCCATGTCCCATGGATACATTTCTAGTTTTACCATCACCCATGTGTATAGCTTGTGATTTTCCCTCTGCAAGCAAGCATAACATTTGGCAAAGAGTTCTGATTTATGCTATATTACATTTTTAAACAACATCATTTTGATTGGTTCCTGACATCATGTCAACTGTCCGCAAGAAATAATAGGCTATAACTTCAAATTGAACACACACAGTTTACGAATCTACTGCAGACACACAGTTTACATATCTGCAGACACAGTCGCACGCAGTTAACGTATCTACTGCAGACATATTGTATTGTAAAATCAAGAAACTACTGCCATAGACACAATATTTTATTTTACACACATCAATAACAGTCGAACATCTTACTGCCGTAACGAATAAATGAATGTAGGGGTCAAGCCCGTAAAGTCAGTATATCTTGTATACAGTATTATTTCATCTAAAAAACTTGCTAAATTTTTTCTCTCAGTATATTTAAAAACTGTTTCTTTTGTCAGATTTTGCTAAAGAGGTTGATGAAATGCCACCTGACCAGTTACAAATCCTGTAAGTACCAGTATGCTCCAGACTAGTTACAAATCCTGTAAGTACCAGTATGCTCCAGACCAGTTACAAATCATGTAAGTACCAGTATGCACCTGACCAGTTACAAATCCTGTAAGTACCAGTATGCTCCAGACCAGTTACAAATCCTGTAAGTACCAGTATGCTCCAGACCAGTAACAAATCCTGTAAGTACCAGTATGCTCCAGATCAGTTACACATCCTGTAAGTACCAGTATGCTCCAGATCAGTTACAAATCCTGTAAGTACCAGTATGCTCCAGATCAGTTACAAATCCTGTAAGTACCAGTATGCTCCAGAACAGTTACAAATCCTGTAAGTACCAGTATGCTCCAGATCAGTTACAAATCCTGTAAGTACCTGTATGCACCAGATCAGTTACAAATCCTGTAAGTACCAGTATGCTCCAGATCAGTTACAAATCCTGTAAGTACCAGTATGCACCAGAACAGTTACAAATCCTGTAAGTACCAGTATGCTGCAGGTCAGTTACACAGTGTATTAGCCAGCCAACTGTGCAGGCGTCTTTTGCACGGCCTTTTTTGAAAAATCGCGGCCAATATTATTTTTTTTGCTCAACACACTTCCAAACTCTTACTTTCTTAATATTGTTATGTTTTGTATACATTTATAGACTAAATACGATCTAAAATGTATTATTTTCACCTTTATCTGTAAAAATAAATTACCCCAGAGACACCTACTTGTCGCAAATTGGTGCATAGCGCTTGTTAGCAAATTATTTTACACACCCTGTTTGAATATTAGCACACCCAGTTCTTGAATTTCTGCCTAAAACACTGCAGTTACAAATCCTGTAAGTACCAGTATGTACCTAAACAGTTACAAATCCTGTATGTACCAAATCAGTGTATGTTTTACAGTCATTTAAGAAACATTAGTTGTTAAATAAATATGTAAAGAAATAAAAATAGTTGATGGAATTACAGTTGAAGTATGTTAATTACCGTTCATGTATTTGCAGGTACGACAAACTGAAGGATGAACTGGTAGAGAAGACCGTGGTACATGACGGTAGGGAATTGTTGTTACGGGGGTGAGAACATTACTGATTATTGTACTAAAATATAGAATAGCCTTAATTATACCCCCATTTCACAAAGTGGGGGCTATATAGGAATGATGCTGTCCATCATGTGACACATTTCTATTACTTGCATTCCTCAAGCCGTTACGAATGGATTGTTCCTAAATTTATACACACATAACATCTGATAACATTATGTCCCTTTACATCACATATTGTTGATTGGCTGGTATGTTTGACCTAGAATTTCAGGGCTTGCACTGGCTATTTTTTCTTTGCGCAACTACTTTCGCCAATTGAAAAAAATTACAGCCAAATTGAAAACATTGGAGCCAAATGTTTTCTTTATGGCACAAACTCATTACGTGAAATTTCAAGTTAACGTGGTCCTCCGATCAAATCATTCGGAGATACTTAACTATAACCCTGTTTACTACCTAAAACAAACTGAGGTTACAGGTGGAACTTTAAGAGTCACAATGTCTTGTTTTATAGAAAAAATCAGGTTAAAACATTACGAAACATTTAAGAATTGGAAGCTCAGGTAACTAACAGAGCTTTCCCCAGGATTTTTTAAGGAGTGGTGGCATTTTTGCGGTGGGGGTGGGGGGTCATCCCTTCCTGCATCATTTTTTTTAATTGTCAGTTGGAAAGAAGAGATTTGGTGTATATATATTCTATTGCGCAAAACACTTTCGCAAATTTGTTTTTTCTTGCGCCATATTTCATTTTTATGCGCATTTTGCACCATTTGCGTAACCCAGTGCGAGCCCTGAATTTTCCACTCTAATATGAACTTCATGTGGCTTTCACTTCGAAAGTTTTCATCACCTTCAGTGATAGTTCTAGTTGTGGACAGGGATCCGGTAACAAGGATAGTACACATATCCTTTACCTGATATTTATGGTTTGGGAAAGCTGTTCTGTTATGTGTGATTTCTAATGCTGTTCCGATTAATCTATTTGATCGAGCATCGATCAGTTAAGACTTTTTTCTGATTAATTCCAATTTTTCATGATCAAGTCAACTCGTTACACAGTTATAATTTATTTCATTTTCTTGTGCTGTTAAAAATGTACAAGAGAATGAAATAAGCGGTGTCACAATTTATACTTAAAATAAATGTTTGGTCAGTTTCATTCAGTTGCAGAATGTATTGAATGTTGTTTAACGGCTCATCAACACAGTATAGGTTATTTAGAGCCGCCCCAGAGAGAGGGAAAGGATACATAGGAATCCGGGAACCTGCCCTACTCTTATTATCGAATAGATTCCTATGGTTCTTTAACGTGCTCGGAGGATAGACCGTACACGGGACCGCCCGGTTTACGTCCCCATCCGACGGACGAGGCTAAGGTAAAGTGTCTTGCCCAAGAACACACCGACGGAACTCAGTGGCACCACAGAGGATTGAACCCGGGGCCTCCGGTTACAAATCCGCCGCGCTACCGACTGCGCCACGCCAGTCCCTCAGTTGCAGAATGACCCAACATATCTTTTCTTCATTAAAGTCTGAAAAAGGCTTACAATTGTGTCCTATATGGAATACATGTTTAATCGATGAATGATCGAACAACCGTTGGTTGAATATTCTGATGATCGATCATGAATTTTCAACAGATTCCCAACACCAGTAATTTCTATCTTCAGTCATTGAAATACCAAATGAACACTTTGTAAAAACGCTATTTAGACAAGTAACTTGTGAGAAGTTGAGCACTTAGCTCACTGCTACCAGTACATACATGCATACATACATGCATACATTTGTAGTGGCTGTTTACTGTAAGGGAGGCAACTCATCCGCTCTTCGTTCATGGACATATATGTTGATGCTGTGAAAATGGTATTGAAAAAATGCATATGCCTTCAAACAGTTAACACACTTGTAATATAATTTAATCTTGTACAATATTTATCTGGATTGTAAATTGAGCGCATCCATATAGTAAAGAAGCTGCGTCTAAAAGTTTCACGGCTCTCAACGCTGCGGGTTCAAATCCCACTGGGAAAGTGAGAAAGTGTTAAATTCTTACGGATGGTAGGAGGTATACAGTTCTGGTTCTACACAGAAAACATGGGGAGGTTTGCCTCTACCACAAAAAAAAGACTCATATATGGCTTAACATATGCTAACAATGACGTAAAACGCCATTCAAACAAATTGATTGTAAATTTCAGCGAGCATCTAAACCAGACAGCACTAGCCATACTGAACAGTGGAAGGCTGGGTGATGGCGACCATGAAAGGTATGTATTGTAAACAGTAATTCAACCATTAAACATGCCAGTTTTATACATAATCTCCATTGATCCACCTATCTCAGGGCCAGATCCTCAAAGATTTTGGTTTTCATAAAACAAATTTATTTGGCATTTCTTGGTTTACTGACCATTTTATTTTTGAGTCGCCATGCGTCAGCATGGCTGACTCTTTGGAATCGTGTATACCGTATATGTATATAGTGCAATTTCTGAATAGGGAGTTTTTAAAACGGGTGAGACGCTTTACCGTTATAAGCAATGTAGTCCCCTTTAACTGCTTCAAATACAACTTAATTTGATAAGGTGACTGACATGAACGTTATGTATACCGAGTAATATAACTACTGATTGTGAAATAATGAAATAATTGTAATTGTATACAGTATAAACATATTATGCGCATTAATACACCAAAAAAATCGGATTGGGTGCTTTACGCACTTTGAGAATGTAGTTTCTTTAACTGCATCAAGTATAACTTAATTTCATAAGGTGACTGACAAGAACGTTATATATACCGAATAATATAACTACTGATTGTGAATAATTGTCATTGTATACATTATATACGTGTCTTTTTTGAAAAAGGAACTGAAATACTATGCGCAATAATACACGCATGAATGGAGTTACCCGGATGTGCCGCTCATGACGTGTGACCCAGATAACAAATTGGGAACTAAATGTCAGTAAATATTGTAGTTATTGCATACATGTGATACCTCACGGCGTGAGATGAAATCTCTCACAGAATTCTAACCCTCCTCCCGGCCCCACGGAATTGTGTGAAAAACTCCCGTAAAATTGCTAAAATCGATTTTTCGAAAATCATAGGTCTGTTTCCTTTGTTTGGTATGTTAGCAGATTTATCAAGGCGTTGTTGCTTCTAAAAATAGAATAAATTCAAGAACGACAACTCCTACGAAATTTCGTACTTCGTACTCATTTAGATTCGTACTATTGTACATTGTACTCAATTTGATTCATACTATCGGTTATTTTCCAGAGGCAGCCAGCCATGCAGCCGTCTTTTGCACGGCCGTTTTTGAAAAATCGCGGCCAATATTTGGTGGTGTGGGTGGGGTAAAAAGTGGGGTAAAAAAAAGATTTTTTTTTTTGATTTTTTTTTTTTATACTCTTACTTTCTCAATATTTAAAAACCTTTAACCTCATCAAGAAGATAGACACTGTTCAATCTTGGCGACTCTAAGGACCTTAAGTCCTTTGATTTATTATTTTCTACTAGTAAGATACAGGCTGTATCAGTGTTAAAGTACCGCTCATGTAAAATTGAATCATTGTGCAAAACAAATCCAATCAACAACACATCCTCTAGAACAGAACAGAATCTTAACATTAAAGTTGTATCACTTCTTGATCAAATATATATCTGATTGAGCACTTCAACCCATCATGTGTTGCCTTTCTTTTTCTAGGGAGCTGGAGGACATTATAGAAAAATTCACAACACTGGCATCCCAGGTGTCAAAAGAACATCAGGTAAAATTCATAATACTGGCATCCCAGGTGTCAAATGAACATCAGGTAAAATTCATAATATTGGCATCCCAGGTGTCAAATGAACATCAGGTAAAATTCATAATACTGGCATCCCAGGTGTCAAGAACATCAGGTAAAATTCATAATACTGGCATCCCAGGTTTCAAAAGAACATCAGGTAAAATTCATAATACTGGCATCCCAGGTTTCAAAAGAACATCAGATAAAATTCATAATACTGGCATCCCAGGTGTCAAGAACATCAGGTAAAATTCGTAATACTGGCATCCCAGGTGTCAAAAGAACAGCAGGTAAATTTCACAACATTAAAATCCCAGGTGCCAAAAGAACACCAGGTAAAATTTTGCTATAAAACTTTCTATTTTAATCAAGGTACTTGCATTAATAATTTAAAACCTCGATTGATCTTAGAAGAATTGCTATATATACATGTATATAAATAATGAAATTTTCACACTAAGTCAGGATGCAGGAATGTAATAAAATATAATTATACTTACTTATATCCACCTATTTTAACTAAGTAAAATTCACAACACTGGCATCCCATCCTAAAGAATTGAAATCTCAGGTGTCAAAAGAACACCAGGTAAAGTTCACAACACTGGCATCCTAAGTGTCAAGAGAACATCAGGTACACGTTATCCTTGATGTCAAGGTCATCGAGGCCCCAACAAGGGTAAACCTCATCCTTGATAAAAACAACTTGTGTAAGCCCCAACATGGTTGACAATGACAACTGAAGAAAACTTATTGACATATTTAGCATGGGTGGCACAAAGGGATCACTTTGTTGTTCTGTTACGTCTTGCATTTTCGTTTTAAGTTTGAGTTTCTTGAAGGAAAAATGAAGAGCTATTGAAGAGCTATTGCCATCACTTGATTGTTGTCTGCGTCCCTTGGTTATAGTTAAGCATGTAAGCTTTTATCTGGAAAACTATTTCACATTATAAATTCAAACATCACACATACATATTCAACATTGTGAGACAACATCTTCGAGAAAGGTTCTGTAACTCATGTTTTTATTTTAACAAAATTATGCCCCCTTCATACTTAACCAAATTGGTTGTATATGTAGTCTCTAGCTGCAAAGCTTCTTTTATACTAATAAAAAATGGTTGAAGTATGTATGTAAGCTTGTATCTGGGAAACTACTTCGCATAGTGGATTGAAACTTCACACATATATTCAGCAACATTAGACAACATAATAGAGCTAGGTTTTATAACTCATGCTTTTAATTGAACAAAATTATGACACATTTTATACTTTGAAAAAATTGGTGGAAGTTTTGTTTGTAAGCTAGTATCTCGAAAACTAACATCACATCATGGATTGAAACTTCACACATATATTTGGCATGATTATATTACAACTTTAAGGAGTCAAGTTCTGCAACTCATGCTTTTATTATTCTTTTATGTCGTGTCCATCGTCGTCTGTCCGTCCGTTAACATTATCTTCAAACAACTTCTTCTCTGAAACCGCTTGTCAGATTTTGACCAAATTTGGTCTGAAGCTTCCTTATAAGGTCCTCTCTCAAGTTTGTTCAAATGGAGGCATTCGGATCAAACTTGGCTCCACCATGGGGCTTATCAGTTTTATTTTTAAAAAACTAGAGGTCTAATATTTTGCTTGTAGCATTGTCTTATGGTCCTCCATCAAGTATGTTCAAATGATGACCCTGGGGTCATAAATGGCCCCGCCCCGGTGATCACATATTTTACATAGAGTTATATAGGGAATACATAAAAAAAATCTTCTCCGAAACTACAAGACCTAGAGGTCTGATATTTTGTATGTAGCATTATCTTATGGTCCTCTGCCAAGTTTGTTCAAATGATGACCCTTGGGTTATAAATGGCCCCGCCCCGGTGGTCACATGTTTTACATAGAGTTATATAGGAAAACATAAAAAAATCTTCTTCGAAACTACAAGACCTAGAGGTCTGATATTTTGTATGTAGCATTGTCTTATGGTACACTACCAAGTTTGTTCAAATGATGACCCTGGGTTCATTAATGGCCACACAGAGGAGGTCACATGCTCTACATAAAGGTATATAGGGAAAACCTTTAGAAAATCTTTTCAGAAACTACAAGACCTTGAGGTCTGATATTTTGTATGTAGCATTGTCTTATAGTCCTCGACCAAGTTTGTTCAGATGAATTGAATTGAATTGGATTTTATAGTCACACCAACAGCTAAGGTCATATGGCGACTTTCCAGCTTCAACTGGTGGAGGAAGACCCAAGGTGCCCCTCCGGGCAATTTTCGTGCACGGGCGGGCACCTGGGTAGAACCACCGACGTTCCGCAAGCCAGCTGGATAGCTTCCTCACATAAAGATTCCTAAGCCCCTGAGAGATCGAACCTACAGCGGTGAGGGGCAAATGATTGCAAGTCAGAGACTCTAACCACTCGGCCACGGACGCCCCCTTGTTCAGATGATGACATTGAGGTCATAAATGGCCCCGCCCCAGGGGTCACATGTTTTACATAGAGGTATATAGGGAAAACCTTAAAAATTCTTCTTTGAAACCTTTACCATGTCCTCTACCATGTTTGTTCATTGTGCATTTCATCGCCGTGTGCCTGTTGAAAGATTTTTGGCAGAGTTATGGCCCTTTAAAGGTTTTAATACGCAAAATTTGTCCAGACCAGTCTCTTCCGAACTCCTGGCCGGAATTCAATGAATCTTGGCTGGGATGATGAGTACCAAGCTTAGTTGTGCATGTCATTGCCGTGTTCCGGTTGAATGATTTTTGGCAGAGTTATGGCCCTTTTAAGGTTTTAATATGCTATCTTTGAACAAACACATATTATTGGAATGTGTAGACTTTGATCCTATGCGTCAAAGGTACTACAATGTTAATACTATGAAAGAGTTATTTGATACTGTAGATTTTAGTCTTGTTTTTAGATTTCCTGAAAGAGATCAGACTATATAAATCATTGTAATTTGTTCTTATATATATTTACTTGTTTATATACCCGTTGACGGGCATTTGTTGATTTACATACATAGTTTATATTACACCTGATCATCCCTTATTTTTTAATAGTTTTATCTTTATATATTTACATTAATTTTTAATTAATACTTCATTTTCATAAATTTTTGCGCACAATATGGCCTATTTATGTGTCGACGTGCCGTAAAACACCATTCATTCATTCATTCATTGTACAGATAAGTTCTCCTGAACCTCTGGCCTGATTTCAGCGATACTTGGCAGGGATGATCAGTACCAAGCCTGGCATATCTGCATTGTCCTGGTTGAATGATTTTCGACATAGTCATGGCCCGTTATACACAGACTTTATCTTTAGCCAGTAGAGCATCCACAGGCCCTCTTGGGCCTCTTGTTTTAACAAAATTATAGCCCCTTTTAGACATAGAAAAGAGATGGTTAATGTTTTGTATGTGGCTTGGCCCGGTGGATAGAGTGGTGGACTTGAAACAGGAGGACCCAGGTTGAAGCCTCACCAACTGTGCCTCTGAGTTTTGTCCGTGTGTTTTTCCTTAGCCTCATTCATCGGATGGTGGCAAAAAGCAGGCAGACCAATGTATCAGAGTCTATCCTCCGAGCATAGGAATCTATTCCATAGTAAGAGTAGGGCATAGCATTCCTATGTATCCTTCCCCTCGGCAGCTCTAAATAACCTGCAATGTGTTGATGGGCCAATAAACAACATTCAAGTGTCTTTTTAAAATTGAATTTTTTCATTATGTATCGGAATCTGCGTGAAGAAATTCAATGAAATGTCACATGTATTCAGTCATTGAAGAACTCATTATTTCGTTATTCAATTAATCAGACTTATGCCCCTTTTCAACTTAGTTTCATTAAGGAGAGGAACTCTAAAAGAGTTTTCTTTCATTGCAATACTACTATATACTGTAAAAATGTTGTAGTAAAATATGTTTAATCCAACTTAAGTTTCAAATTAAATAGACAAGGCCTGAGTGGTAGATCGCCCTGTCCTTCGACAGCTCTTGTTTTATAGCTATTACGGTAAGCTTTAACAACAAACAAACGCTCAGTGTTCAGATTTAATGAGTGGCTGGGTATCTTGCTGTCTATGACTGCTTCTTGTTATGTTTACAATACACATCTGTAATTTTCTTTCCCCAGGACAATGTTCTACTAAAAACAGAGTTAGAAGAAGTAAAGAAGGAAAACTTTGGTAGGTATTTTAAATATTAATTTGCTAAATTATTTATTTTATTTCGTTTATGTCACAGTTCTCTCTAAGAAAGAAGGGGAGCAGCTCTCAAAGAAAAACTATTGTACCATATATAAATAAAGAATTAAGATACAATAGTTTGGCGTTAACCTCTCAACATGTATTATAGTTGGGAAGTAAAATAGCGACAATGTTGTACATACTGGCTAATGCATTGATGACAATACATCAGTACTAAAGCTGACGAGGTCACGAGATAATTTCTTGAAAGCGTAATATATACAGGACTGAGGTGGTGTTGAATTTTTATTTAAGAACAGATATCTCATAAGTGACAACAGTTATCGCCTAAAATATAGAGACACAAATAAATCAGACGTGGTTTTTAAAAACAAACAAGGCAGTAAACTGATTGTAAAGTAATTTATTAATTCATTTATTTGCAAAACAATTGTTTGCATTCTACTGTAGACTACTCATTTGTTTAAATTTTACCGTTTTGTTCTTGTTCTTGTTCTTCTTCGCCATTTATAGTAAGGTATGTAATAAAAAGGCAAATATACGGTCGTGTGTGCCTTATGTCGATAATGGATAAGGCACTAGGTGTGCCGTTATCGACAAAAGGCACACCACGGCCGTATATTAACCTCTAAGTTATTACAATAAAGAATATACTAGTGAAGGAGTGTTTTTTTTAAAGAAACATAAACCTGCCAAATAATGGCTAAATTACACTACAAAACCGTTTATCAAAACTATCCATTTGTTCAGTCATATAATAATTTGTATGTGTCTATTAAAAGTATAGGATTTTTTGCTGGTTCTTAAAGTACCCATGATTGAATATTCGTAAAATGAATTATGAGTTGGTAACTCCTTATTCGACGCTCCAACTTTTGGGTTTGGCATGGCTGGGTAAAGCTGTTTATATTGTGTCTATAGAGTTTGGATCCTCAAGATATGTAAGTTATATATACCTTGCAGTCTAGGTTTAGAAATGGTGTACATATGTTATGAAATTTGGCTGTTGTTGGCGGGATAGCTACTTTAAGCGTTTTGAAAAAAAGAGAAATATTTGTAAGACTTTGGTATTTAGGATATTGTGGTGTTTATTTCTTCCAGAATTACTAAAGAGGAGTAGGCAGCTGTATGCGGAGATTGAGGAGAAGAAGAAAGCCAAGGAGGAGGAGCTGAAGACACTAACAACTGACGCTAAAGGCAAAAGGTATAACTAAGGCTACAATGATAAAACAGTGTCTATAGATATGGTATGAGTAGCTCCAGTACTTGACATTTAGTATATAAATGGCAATACTAGGACTGGTCGACCCTGTGTCAGTATACTGTGGGTGGGGTATCATGTAGCTTGTCCGCGGCATGGTATTCCAGTATGGCAGCACTATAAAGTTGATCCTTGAGCTCACTGCTACAAGAAGACACCGGTGTGTGTTAAAAGCGACACAACTATGATAAAACAATGTAAACACAAATGACTTATTAGGTTTATTATCCCCCGCACTTCTTTTCCTGAGCATTACTCCAGAACTGCTCAGAATATTTTCATGAAACTTGCTACATACTTTATGGTCTGATGTTGCCTTTTGACATATAGAGCTTTATATATCCTACTTATAACAATATTTTCTGCATTTCCATGGAAAAAATAGTAATTCCCGGAACATAACCATATCATTCAAGGTACTTTAATGAAATTTACAGAATATATACTAGTAGGAGCTTCTAACACCCGGTAGTATAAAATTGCTTGAGAGTGAAACAGTTTTAATTGCTTTCCAGACACACATTAAACTTGGCCACGTAAGTTGCAACCCATCATCCAAAATGTCTGCATTACTAAAATTATAGTATTTTCAACAATGTCGTCCGGGTATATCTGCGTCCGTCTGTTAGTCCGACCGTGCTTCAGATTTTCATTTATTTATATCTTCTTTAGTACTACCTGGATTTTCACCAAACTTCACCAAAATGTATCTTATTTGCATCTAACATTATTCACAACATTTTGGATGGCTGTGACACTACTTTCATTGAAATGCAGGTCACGTCTGGTCTCCACTATGACATGCGTATCTTGCTCCTTTCTTGCTGTATTTTCACCAAACACCACCAGAATATTCAATATTTCCAGCCTCCCGTGTCCGCTACAACATGTGTCCCCCACAGTTAATGGCATTAAATAAATATTAAGTGTGTAAGCAGGGCTTTCCCCAGGTTTTTTTTAAGGAGTGGTGGTATTAATTGCGTACAAAGGGGGATGGGTGCGGGAAAAGGGGGTGGTACCCCCTTTCCACGTCAATTTTTTTTTAAATGCCAGTTGATTAGAAGAGATTTGGCGTATATCTGGTATCGGAAGGAATGAATGAAATAATAAAAAAAACATCATATTTTATTATATATTTATTTCAAAATCTTTTAATAAAAAATGCTAGAAAATCACTTTCTGACAGAATAAAAGACATCTCATAGCACATATAATCACTAAACAGTTTCTTTAACTTATATAGCACATACAACGAAACACTTTCTTATACTGTATTACATAACACTGTTTGCTGTTTGCTATATAGGCTAATATTCTAATATCAAATGCAATTGGTGGCAACCTTAATTATTTAATAAAGAAATATTTATATAATTACAAAATTTTCACTGAACTTCAGCAAACTGACGATTTCTCTTTAAAGTTCCCGAAAGTATCAATTAATTAGCGTAATTATCAAGATAAAAAATCCGTTAAATATGCTACCTTAATTATTTGATTGAGTTATTATTAAATAATTACAAAATATCTACCTCATTCATGATACTTACCAACAAAGCTGACGATTTAAACGTTGATTAGTGTTTACAAATTCATCTAATACACGATAAACGTTCAATTAAATTATCCATTAAAACCCGTCATTTATCCCCATGCGTTACAAATACCAATCAACGATACTGCTCACCTTTAATCATGACCAAATTGGGCAATAAACCAAATTTAATTAGCGGCACTCACTCCCCCAATCATCTGTTGTTTACATAACACTGAGCATATAACCTGCCAGGCATAACACAGTAACACAAGCCCTGTGTATTGAGTACCACGTGACCGCCTTTACTGCATCAACACGCGTCATAGCTTCAGGCAGTTTACACACAGTCAGGTAATCGGTCAGCTGTTCAATATGGCCTGAGGGAAAATTGTATATTGATAGGATTAAGGGATCGCGGCAACGAATTTAAAGCATCGCGGCTACATTAAGGCGTGGCGGTAAGTCACTTTCTGAGTTGAAGGCATCGCGGCACCGCCACGCCTTAAATGGCTGGGGAAAGCCCTGGTAAGGAACAAATATCTCATGGGACTGACATCTGGACTACTTCACCACAGGGCTTGACCAGGACTCCGGAAATTGCCGGTTTTGCCTGCTGTGGACTAAAATGTTGGAAGCTGAATATGCATCACTACATAATATGACATCTCCGATGGTTACTCCAGGTTAATGCTTTGTTACTTAACAAGTCTGTTGTTTATTCCCACTCAGTGTCGATATTTGATTTTTAATAAGCAGGTAACCATTACACGTTCCGGTCAATCAATGTATTAGCGTTTATGACAATAAAATAATTGAATTGAACAACATCGTGTTACGGACGCAACACAACTTTGTTTACATAGTTATATAGACTAAAAAGTTGTAGCGACTACTCCTCTGAAACTACTTGACGGATTTTCATGAAACTTCACAGGAATGATGCTCTAGATGTCTTATTGATCCAAGCAAAAATTCAGGTCGGCTGGAAATTCAAGATGGTCACCACAGCTAAAAATAGACATTAAAAAAACAATTTTGTGACAACTACTTCCCAAACACCATAACACCATAAGTGATATTAATTTGGAATCTTTACCAGAATGACTGGCACGATATGTAGTTGATCCTAACCAAAATTCAGTTCAATGTCAAACATGGCCACCAGTGGCCATCTTTGTTTACATAGATTTATATATATGGAAAAAACTTGTGGCGACTACTCCTCTGAAATAACTTGAAGGATTTTCATGAAACTTCACAGGAATCTTGCTGTTGATGTCTAGTTGATCCTAGCCAGAAATTCAAGATGGCTGCCATAGCTAAAAATAGATTTTAAAAATACAGATTTGTGGCAACTACTTCTCAAAAACCATAAATCATATTGATTTGGAACCTTTACCAAAATGACTGACACAACATGTAGTTGGTCCAAACCAAAATTCATTTTGATTCGATGTTAAACATGGCTGCCAGTGGCCATCTTTGTTTACATAGAGTTATATAGGAAAAACTTGTGGCGACTACTCCTCTGAAATTACTTGAAGGATTTTCATGAAACTTCACAGGAATCTTGCTGTTGATGTCCAAGTTGATCCTAGCAAAAATTCAGGTGGGCCGGTGGTATTGATTTGGAACCTTACTAAAATGGCTGGCATGACATCTAGTTGATCCTAAACAAAATGAATTTCGATTCGATGTCAAACATGGCTGCCAGCGACCGTCTGAAACCAATCTCTACCCAGAGTCATTCGACTCTGTCAACGTCAAAGAAAGAAGGGCCAACGGTGAGGTCATGTGATTATTCAAAAAAGTTATGACGATGTTTATAATAAATACGTGATCCGCAAAGATAAAAGATAGACCTATATTCAATATTTTCAAATTGTTTTTCTATGAGTTAAATTGTTTAGTAATTTTCTGCTATCGAGCTTTGGTTTGATGAGACCCAAGTACGTATTGTTTTGGTAGTAAAAAAGTCCCGATTAAAAATAAATTGTTTTCATGCATTATTTCAAATCTTGCAACATCTAATTTGCAGATATTCTAAAAATTATATTTACACAAGAAATAAATAAGTTTCAGGCAAACATATTCCAATATAACAAGTTTTACCAAAATCTTGTAATTTAGTAGTTAGCAGAGATATTTGTGAGTGCAAGGAACGATAACTCTGCGTGGAGATTGCTCTGAAACTACTTCATGGATTTTCATGAAACTTTACATGAATGTTGCTCTTGGTGCCTAGTTAGTCCTAAGTGAAAACCACATCAGCCAGTAAGTCAAGATGGCCACCATAGCTATAAATAGATTTTAAAAATACCACTGTGGCAACTACTTTTCAAAAACCATTAGTGGTATTGATTTGGAACCTTTACTAAAATGACTGGCATGACATGTAGTTGGTCCTAAACTCTTTTGATTCGATGTCAAACATGGCCACCACATAGTGTTATATAGGAAATCTTGTAGCGACTACTCTGAAAGTGCTAATCGTATTTTTATAGTACTTCACACATGTAGCTATCAAAATCTATCAGTAGAGCTTCAAGGTCATTGACCTCTTGTTGTTTAATCTGGCACTGTTAACTAATTCAAAAGCCTCATTTCAATCTCAACCTTTCATGATTTTGTGACACACTTGTCATATGTGTGGACTCTTGCCGCCTCATACTGGGCAGTGGTATCAACTGGGTGCAGGATGAACACTTACAGAAGCTTCTTATTGATGCCGGCAAGAGTCCACACATATGACAAGTGTGTGAATAATAATTTGGTTTCTTAAATGTGTCTTCCAAAAAGTATGAGAGCTGCTGTGGTACCAGTAATAATGAATCGGTCATCTGGGGTTAGCGTAGCCCAAACTTGGTGTTTTTCTTGTTTATAAGATACTATTAGCGTTAGAATTTTGTAATTCATACATATTAACCTTTCTTTCTTTAAGCTACTTGTTAAACATCAGTCATTCATTGAAGCTCTAGAATACCCGAGTTTAGTTTCGTTTGCAAAGCCAGCCCTTAGGGGATTCCTTTCATTCAGCTGAATTTGACAGTCATTCATTGTGTTGTCAGCGTAGCATGGCAGACACTTAGGGATCACTTTGTCCGTCCGACACACTTTACCTAACACCTGCAACCTAACCTGGGCCATAACCTGCCAAGTATTTGACCTATGTTCAGGAAACTTCACACACATCTTCATCTTAACCATAGGAATGTTGTTACACATGTCCAATGACTCGAACTTCCATATTGGCAGATCTATGCCACGCAGAGTTATGCCACCTTTCATCAATTTTAACCTGCAGCCTAACCAAGCTCATAACTTGTCTTCAAACTTCATAGATTGTACTTGCTGAAATAATAACACGGCAGACGACTCAAGTGTTCCGTAGAACACCTTTCTAGTTCATTTATACATTTTTTTCACAATATATCCAGAACTTATTCATTTACAATCGTGCGCTTGCTGCTTCTTTATTGCAGTATGCACGAGAAGCTGCAGACTCAGTTACAATGGTGTACGATACTGGGCAACACGTTACAGGGCCTCATACTGGGCAGTGGTATCAACTGGGCGCAGGACGAACACTTACAGAAGCTTCTTATTGATGCGGGCAAGAGTCCACACATATGACAAGTGTGAACTTTAACATCAAGCATTTACTTGTAACTCTATCATCTATGAACTTCAATTGAAGACCGAGAGCAAACCGTTGCAAGATTGTTTAAAAAGGGAAAAAGATGAAAACCCCCAAAACCGACGGTGGAAAGATGTTCTGTCTAACAGAACAACAGTATTGGTTTATGTTTCCAATGTGTTTTCAGACATGCTCTTGATGTTGACAAATTAGAATGTCATGCTACAAAGCAGTATCAACTCTGGATGTGATAAACTCTGAAAACAACTTGTATATAGATGTGTACGTGTTTAACATACACAACTATAATCATGCTAGGGCATATGTCTAGTGTTTACTAGAGCACATGTATAGTGCTTGTCAGGGTGCATGGATAGTATTTGCTAGAGAACATGTATACTGTTTGCTGGAGCACATGTATAGTGTTTGCTGGAGCACATGTATAGTGTTTGCTAGAGAACATGTATAGTGTTTGCTGGAGAACATGTATAGTGTTTGCTGGAGAACATGTATAGTGTTTGCTGAAGAACATGTATAGTGTTTGCTGGAGCACATGTAGAGTGTTTGCTGGAGAACATGTATAGTGTTTGCTAGAGAACATGTATAGTGTTTGCTGGAGAACATGTATAGTGTTTGCTGGAGCACATGTATAGTGTTTGCCGGAGAACATGTATAGTGTTTGTCAGGGTGCATGGATAGTATTTGCTAGGGCACATGTATAGTGTTTGCTAGAGCACATGTATAGTGTTTGCTGGAGAACATGTAGTGTTTGCTAGAGAACATGTATAGTGTTTGTCAGAATACATGTATAATATTTTCTAGAGCACATTTATAGTGTTTGCTGGAGCACATGTATAGTGTTTGCTGGAGAACATGTATAGTGTTTGCTAGAGAACATGTATAGTGTTTGTCAGGGTACATGTATAGTATTTGCTAGAGAACATGTATACTGTTTGCTGGAGCACATGTATAGTGTTTGCTGGAGCACATGTATAGTGTTTTCTAGAGAACATGTATAGTGTTTGCTAGAGAACATGTATAGTGTTTGTCAGGGTACATGTATAGTATTTGCTAGAGCACATGTATAGTGTTTGCTGAAGAACATGTATAGTGTTTGCTGGAGAACATGTATAGTGTTTGCTGGAGCACATGTATAGTGTTTGCTAGAGAACATGTATAGTGTTTGTCAGGGTGCATGGGTAGTAAGTGCTAGGGTACATGTATAGTATTTGCTAGAGCACATGTATAGTGTTTGCTAGAGCACATGTATAGTATTTGCTAGGGTACATGTATAGTGTTTGCTAGAGAATATGTATAGTGTTTGCTAGAGTTTATGTACAGTGTTTGTCAGGGTACATGTATAGTCTTTGCTAGAGCACATGTATAGTGTTTGCTAGAGCACATGGAGAACATGTATAGTGTTTGCTGGAGAACATGTTTAGTGTTTGTCAGGGTGCATAGGTAGTATTTGCTAGGGTACATGTATAGTATTTGCTAGAGCACATGTATAGTGTTTGCTGGAGAGCATGTATAGTGTTTGCTGGAGAACATGTATAGTGTTTGTCAGGGTACATGTATAGTATTTGCTAGAGCACATGTATAGTGTTTTCTAGAGCACATGTATAGTGTTTGCTAGAGCACATGTATAGTATTTGCTAGGGTACATGTAAAGTGTTTGCTAGAGAACATGTATAGTGTTTGTCAGGGTACATGTATAGTCTTTGCTAGAGCACATGTATAGTGTTTGATAGAGCACATGTATAGTGTTTGCTAGAGAACATGTAAAGTGTTTGCTAGAAAACATGTATAGTGTTTGTCAGGGTACATGTATAGTCTTTGCTAGAGCACATGTATAGTGTTTGCTAGAGAACATGTATAGTGTTTGTCAGGGTACATGTATAGTATTTGCTAGGGTACATGTATAGTATTTGCTAGAGCACATGTATAGTGTTTGCTGGAGAACATGTATAGTGTTTGCTAGAGAACATGTATAGTGTTTGTCAGGGTACATGTATAGTATTTGCTAGGGTACATTTACAGTATTTGCTAGAGCACATGTATAGTGTTTGCTAGAGCACATGTACAGTGTTTGCTGGAGAACATGTATAGAGTTTGTCAGGGTACATGTATAGTATTTGCTAGGGTACATGTATAGTATTTGCTAGAGCACATGTATAGTGTTTGCTAGAGCACATGTATAGTATTTGCTAGAGCACATGTATAGTATTTGCTAGGGTACATGTATAGTATTTGCTAGAGCACATGTCTAGTGTTTGCTAGAGAACATGTATAGTGTTTGCTAGAGAACATGTATAGTGTTTGCTAGAGCACATGTATAGTGTTTGCTAGAGCACATGTATAGTGTTTGTCAGGGTGCATGGATAGTGTTTGTCAGGGTGCCTGGATAGTGTTTGTCAGGGTGCCTGGATAGTGTTTGCTAGAGCACATGTATAGTTTTTGTCGGGGTGCATGAATAGTGTTTGCGAATGCATATGTCTAGTGTTTGCTAGAGCATGTGTAGTGTTTGCTAGAGCACATGTACAGAGACGAGATGCTATGGTCCATGTGCAGAGATTAGATGGGGTTAACAGATTTATCTCCCTGAGAGACCACGTCTGATCGGAGAACACATCCACTACACAAGAGCAATATGTTTAATCTTTGGTTTATTACTAAACTATATCTGTAAACAATAAAGACTAATAAAAAAAGTCACATTTAAATCGCAACATTTGTTTATACTTTGATAATACTAAATATTGGAAACAGAACAATCATCTTTGTTGATCAAATACATTGGTTTGTATTTTTATCTGTCGGTGGTGTAACTTATTTTATCACATACCTTACGGTGTGGGAGTGGAATAACACCATTCTATATTTTCGATATACCACTAGTTCTGTAAGTATGCAAATAAGTCTAGTATGTGCTGTCAAAAAAAATGATAATGATTATGATCCAATTCCCACGGTTTATGTCGGTTTCGCGTGTTAAAGCAACAGGCAAAATGCAATAAAAGTCGATATGTGAGTTATATGATAATAGAATCTAACATTCGTTCTCATTCATTATTGAATTTATTAAACTCGTTAGCAAAAATGATATAATGCTCGGTAAGAGCCTCGCTCATATCATTTTGCCAACTTGTTTAATAAATTCGATAATGAATGAGTACTCTTGTAAGATCCTCCAAATATTAAGTTTCTGCTTACTTCCCTTCGGATGAAGATTAACGTCCTTTGTTTTTGCAAATTATTCATTACTCATACATTTATACTACACAAATGGAGTTTGTATCACCCTGATCACTAGGGTATAGCCGTTTACAATGGCAAGTTTGACAGCTACATTATTTAAGGATTGAATTTGATACTTCGCTAACTTTAAACTGGCCTAATGTTTTCTTATCCCTTAGAAATCACGAAATCAAGCCTTATATTTATATTATGTTTGTTTTTGCTGTTTTTCAGACTATCATAATGTAAATATGTTGTATTTGTGATAAAAATAGATTTTAAAGTTGTAATACATACTGTTGGAACACCTGATGTTGCCAACATTGCCCACATTTTTTTAAGCAATGAGATTGTCAAGATGACGTTTGAGAACGTCAGGATGACGTTATATCATAAAGTGACGTTATGTCATACAAACAACAGGTTCATTAGACGAAATTAACTGCCCCTTGTTTGATATAGCTCTGCCCCAAAAGTAAATGTTTTTCACTGGGAGTTAAAATGCAACACGTTAACATGTTTCATGAAAAGTGAAGTACAATAGAAATGTAAATATATTGGCATAGGCTAAATATTTTCATCATCATGAAATTTTCATCTATGACTATAAGGTTACGGAAATGAATGTAACAGTTTATTTAAATAAATCAACTTAAATAAGTTCCACCTCTGAGTTTAGAATTTTTTAAATAATTGTACACTTTTCTATATACACAAAATTAAGTGTGGATTTCCCTTTATGGATTCTTAAAATCTTGGTCATATATTCATGATGTTTGAGGTGGATTTTACACTACTACTGTAACGGTGGGTTTTAATTTCAAATTGCATGAACTATACAAAATGCATACATTTAATAAGACTCCTGTAATATTTGGCATGATCTACGTTACTGTTAGATGCTTTTGCTGTACAATAAAAAATCGACTTAGTTTTTTTTATAAAATGTTATTTAAAAGTTATGTTTTTTGACCCATTAAAGCATAAAAACATGAACAAGCTTAAAATATACTAGTCAAAGTTTGCTTAGCACCAAACCGTTTTCACTTTTTACACCACATGTATTTTGTAGGTTTTGAACTGGGTTTTACGGCGCACCAACGCAAAAAAGGTCAAAAACACAAGAAAATAATTTTCTAGTCAATTTTTGACAATAAAATAATGGATTTCACATAAATTAATCGTAAAATAAAATTAATGGTCGAGTTTTATGCTGTTGGTAAAAACAGCCACTGTAAAATGTCTAAAGCTTAGTGCTTAGCAAACTTGGAGTAGTATATTATATTTACCACCTACGGTAATTCCATTAGGAAATGTTTTACTATGAAGTAAAAAATAACTCATTTCAAATTGTGTATGATATTTAATTCAAAATCATTCAGAGCAGATAACAAATTGTATTTCCTGAAGAAGGTCAGGTGACCAAATATTTTAAGTTATTTTCACTAGTAATTATATTTATTTTTAAGTTTATGTATGTACATCATTATGCTATGTAATGTAAATGTTGGTGTTATTCAACTTTCTTCTGATGCGTTGATGCTTTAACAAGCACACAGCATTGCACCATGATCTTTAACAATTATGATTGAATTGGATTTTATAGTCACAGCAACAGCTAAGGTCATGGCGACTTTCCAGCTTCCATTAGTGGAGGAAGACCCCAGGTGACCCTGGGGGAAATTTTCATGCACGGGCGGGCACCTGGGTAGAACCACCGACGTTCCGCCAGCCAGCTGGATAGCTTCCTCACATAAAGATTCCTAGGCTCATGAGGGATCGAACCCACAGCACCTGGGTAGAACCACCGACGTTCCGCAAGCCAACTGGATAGCTTCCTCACATAAAGATACCTAGGCCCATGAGGGAATTGAATTGAATTGGGTTTTAAGGTGCACCAACACATGAAAGGTTATATGGCGCCTAACAGGCATGAACATGCCAGGCTCATCCTCCATGTACATCGAGATAAAATATGGAGAATGGGCCTAGGACCTTCTCATCCTGAACTGCAGAGTTGCTGCAAATTCTGTTGTAGACGATCCATTTACGCTGGAGCCACGTTTATTGTTTTTCTGCCTCTGCTCTTAGTGATGTGAGCGAGATGGCACCTGAAACAATGCAGGGGTCATGATGAAGACCTTTAATGAGCATGAACAAAAAATGATAAAATGAATATGAATGGTGGGGTCCTACCCTTCTGCATGTGACGGTGTGTTTGCAGTGGTTGTATTCTACCCCGGCAACCACACGGGGCATGCCCATGAGGGATCGAACCCACAGCACCTGGGTAGAACCACCGACGTTCACAAGCCAGCTGATTAGCTTCCTCACATAAAGATTCCTAGGCTCATGGGGGATTGAACCCACAGCGGTGATTTCAAGTCCGAGACTATAACCACTCTGCCCCCGGAACAATCATGAATGGAGTGATAACGTAATCAATCACACGATGATGAACACACCACTGTTATCGCTTCTTTATTTATGTGTAGTTACAAGCCTTACATGGAACCCTCACACTGTATAGTTGCCCTGTTATTTACTTTTCAAACAAATAGTATCAATCAATTCTAAACTGTGTAAAAAGATAATTGAATTGGAACTGAATTGGGTTTAAAGGCGCACCAACACATGAAAGGTTATATGGCGCCTAACAGGCATGTACATGGAGATAAAATATGGAAAATGGGCCTGGAACCTTCTCACCCTGAACTGCATAGTTGCTGCAAATTCTATCGTAGAAACTCCATTTACGCTGGAGCCACGTTTATTGTTTTTCTGCCACTGCTCTTTTGATGTGAGCAAGATGGCACCTGAAACAATGCAGGGATCATGATGAGGACCTTTAATGAACATGAACAAAAAATGATAAAATGAACATGAATTTGGGGGGGATTCTACCCCTTAGACTGCCTACCCCTCCAAAGGGATCTGCAGTGGCCCTATTCTTTGCCCCGTGACCAAACGGGGCCCCTTGTGTAAAAAAATAAATAAAAAGATATGTCTATAAATATAAGTATAATACTCTGTAATCTTAATTTATTGTTATGCCATTAACATATTTTTTCCCCATACATGTACTAGAAATACTTGCTCGTATACAATTGTTTAATTTGTATAAATATACTTTAATACTACTTCTAATACACCCGCACTATATAGCCTAGTTTAAAATATCTCATTATATTCAACGATATATCACTGTAACGTTTGCAACGTTAGGAGAATAAGCAAGCAATGCGAAAGAGGAGAGAAAGCAAAGCAATGCGAAAGATTTCAGAATTGTACGTTATTTTCGCATTTTAGGGGTATTAGAATAGAAATGGAACATTGTTTACGGTGAATTATCTTGTAATATATCACAGTTTGTCGTTCAATTGTGAACAATAAATTCACTCACCTTTCGGGCTCGTGAAATTATTGTTTACAATTGAACTCCAAACCATGATATAAGTCAACAAAATAATCTAAATTGTTCTACAAAACTTATATTCTATAATCTGACTTATGTATAATTATGTAATTATTGCTTCCAACACACCTTCTGACAAAGTTTGAAGCACCTTACTGTAGCATGAGAGCAGCAGTAAGTCTGACCATGTTTTGGGCGCCTGTCTTGTGGACGCTTCAAACAAAACAGTCCTTAACAATAATAAAGGGCGAATATGGTAGTGTAACAATGTGACAATTATGTAATATCATCAGGATGACACCACCAGTGGATTAAACATTGAATTGTTCATCAAATCGCTTAATATATTGATCAGTCTAACCTATGAAGTTCTATGGTGTAACATAATAAAGATATCTGTACTTAAAAAAGCACAATTTTTCCGTTGCTACTTTTCTTCAAAACTTAAAAACATTAATAATCTAATAATGTTTATGCATATTTACACTTAACAAATTTATGTAAAACCACACATTTACACTAATGAATTAATGTAAAACCACACATAATTTACACAAATTTATGTAAAACCACACTAATTTACACTTAAACTTATGTTAAACCACACTACACTAATAAATTTATGTAAAACCACACATATTTACTCAAACAAGTTTATGTAAAATCATACACATTGACACAAATTTAGGTAAAATCGCACACATTTACACTTAACAAACTTATGTAAAACTATACACATTTACACAAGAAAATTTATGTAAAACCGTGCATGATTTACACTAACAAATTTTATGAAAGTCCACACATCATTTACACACCGAATTTATATATGGCCACGTGTCGGCCAGATTTGATTTAACATGACCTAATTGAATTGAATTTGGTTTGACAGCACCACAATTCAATATACATGTGTTGGTTATATGTCACAACGACACAATATACATTTGTAGGTTATATGGCACCACAACACAATATACATGTGTAGGTTATATGGCACCATGACAATATACATGTGTAGGTTATATGTCACAACGACCCAATATACATGTGTAGGTTATATGGCACCACGACAAAATATACATGTGTAGGTTATATGGCACCACGACACAATATACATTTGTAGGTTATATGGCACCATGACACAATATACATGTGTAGGTTATATGGCACCATGACACAATATACATGTGTAGGTTATATGGCACCACGACACAATATACATTTGTAGGTTATATGGCACCATGACACAATATACATGTGTAGGTTATATGGCACCACGACACAATATACATTTGTAGGTTATATGGCACCATGACACAATATACATGTGTAGGTTATATGGCACCATGACACAATATACATGTGTAGGTTATATGGCACCACGACACAATATACATTTGTAGGTTATATGGCACCATGACACAATATACATGTGTAGGTTTTATGGCACCATGACACAATATACATGTGTAGGTTATATGGCACCACGACACAATATACATGTGTAGGTTATATGGCACCATGACACAATATACATGTGTAGGTTATATGGCACCATGACACAATATACATGTGTAGGTTATATGGCACCATGACACAATATACATATGTAGGTTATATGGCACCATGACACAATATACATGTGTAGGTTATATGGCACCATGACACAATATACATGTGTAGGTTATATGGCACCATGACACAATATACATGTGTAGGTTATATGGCACCACAACACAATATACATGTGTAGGTTATATGGCACCACGACACAATATACATGTGTAGGTTATATGGCACCACGACACAATATACATGTGTAGGTTATATGTCACCACGACACAATATACATGTGTAGGTTATATGTCACCACGACACAATATACATGTGTAGGTTATATGGCACCACGACACAATATACATGTGTAGGTTATATGGCACCACGACACAATATACATGTGTAGGTTATATGGCACCACGACACAATATACATGTGTAGGTTATATGGCACCACGACACAATATACATGTGTAGGTTATATGGCACCATGACACAATATACATGTGTAGGTTATATGGCACCATGACACAATATACATGTGTAGGTTATATGGCACCATGACACAATATACATGTGTAGGTTATATGGCACCACGACACAATATACATGTGTAGGTTATATGGCACCATGACACAATATACATGTGTAGGTTATATGGCACCACGACACAATATACATGTGTAGGTTATATGGCACCATGACACAATATACATGTGTAGGTTATATGGCACCATGACACAATATACATGTGTAGGTTATATGGCACCACGACACAATATACATGTGTAGGTTATATGTCACCACGACACAATATACATGTGTAGGTTATATGTCACCACGACACAATATACATGTGTTGGTTTTATGGCACCATGACACAATATACATGTGTAAGTTATATGTCACCACGACACAATATACATGTGTTGGTTTTATGGCACCATGACACAATACACATATGTAGGTTATATGGCACCACAACACCATATACATAGGTAAGTTACATGGCACCACATATATAGGTTATATGGCACCACAACACAATATACATAGGTAAGTTATATGGCACAACAACGCAATATACATAGGTAAGTTATATGGCACCACATATGTAGGTTATATGACACCAAGAGACAATATACATATGTGATGTAGGTTATATTGCACCACAACACAATATACATATGTAAGTTATATGGCACCACATATTTAGGTTATATTGCACCACAACACAATATACATATATAGGTTATATGGCACCACAACACAATATACATATGTAGGTTATATGGCACCACAACACAATATACATGTGTAGGTTATATGGCACCATGACACAATATACATTTGTAGGTTATATGGCACCACGACACAATATACATGTGTAGGTTATATGGCACCACGACACTATATACATGTGTTGGTTTTATGGCACCATGACACAATACACATATGTAGGTTATATGGCACCACAACACCATATACATAGGTAAGTTATATGGCACCACATATATAGGTTATATGGCACCACAACACAATATACATAGGTAAGTTATATAGCACAACAACGCAATATACATTGGTAAGTTATATGGCACCACATATGTAGGTTATATGGCACCAAGAGACAAAATACATATGTGATGTAGGTTATATTGCACCACAACACAATATACATATGTAAGTTATATGGCACCACATATTTAGGTTATATTGCACCACAACACAATATACATATATAGGTTATATGGCACCACAACACAATATACATATGTAGGTTATATGGCACCACGACACAATATACATATGTAGATTATATGGCACCACAACACAATATACATATATAGGTTATATGGCACCAAAACACAATATACATATGTAGGTTATATGGCACCACGACACTATATACATGTGTAGATTATGACACAATATACATGTGTAGGCTATATGGCACCACAACACAATATACACATGTAGGTTATATGGCTCCACAACACAATATACATAGATAAGTTATATGGCACCACAATATACATAGGTAAGTTATATGGCACCACATATGTAGGTTATATGGCACCATGACGGATATGAACTGTCTGAGTCCAAGCCTCATTTATATCAAGATAAAAACAAGAGGAATGGATTCAGAAACTTCACAGCCGCTGGAGAAACAGTTACTGCAACTTGAACTGTTCAAACTCTATAAGTTGCCTCTAACAGTTAGCAATGGTCCCAGTATCTTGGTCCTTTTGACCACTCTGGAACAACACAGGGCACTCGCACAATAACCGAATCAACAGTTTATAACCTGATAATCACAATGTCATGTTTTCACCATCCAGAATGAAGGTGTAATTATTGTAACTATTAAAGGGACACGTGGCAATCTTGAAGGGTTTATCAAGCACTGAAATTAGCGTCTTGATTTTTGTATCCAGTATCAGTTTGACATTAAAACTGCTTACATACAATTAAATAGAAGTTTGAGTTTTTAATTTTTTCGTTGTATTCCAACATATGTTTAAATATATTATTGATGCACTATAATCAACATTTAATAATATGCAAAAACAATTTGCTTTATACTATTCTCATAATAGTAATGACTGAACAAATGCAATACATGCAGAAAAACAAATGGGACGCTACGAGTTTTAAAAAATCAAGATTGCCAAGTGTCCCTTTAAATCCAAAATAATTTACTCTAAAAATATTAGCTCATCATTTATACTAATTTTATATTAATTTAATTTCATAATAATAGTAAACTTGGTAGATATCACATTCACAGACCTGGCAACCGATTTAATATTGTTCTTTCTGTATCGGAGAAAAGGAATTTTGTCCCATAAATAACAAAATAAACTCACAATGGCAACTTTCAAAATATGGGATCTAAGAGATGCAAGTTCACAAAGCAGATTTATATAAAGGTAGACAATATTTGCGAACAACCAAGGACAGACAACCTTCGGACGAACTACGGCAGGACACCCAGCTATGGTGAGAGACACAGAAATCAAACATATGCATTCGATTCATAAAAAGGATAAAATAGGATTGGATATATGATAATTCTTTAAAAATATGCTTACACATATGGAGCAAGTGGTACGACGCAAAGCATACAGACGTCATGCATCTCATCACATAACATGGTTTCTGGGAGTGTAATACGACATGACTTATTTATTGGTAATACACTAGTGTATTACAGATGCAAATGAGCAAATTTTAATAAACAAGTTGGATAAAATGATAGGATTTGGTGAAAGGATTGTTTATTAAAATCAATAATACAGAGTCACTAATGCAAGATCCTCTATTAATTTATAGACATGTAAATAATTACAGACACTAGCCTTAATAACAACCGCGAATATGAACGTACGTAATACTATTAAAGGTTTAAATTTGAATACACCATTTAGCTAGGACGGAATCGGGCATAAAATGCTGAAATTAACCCTGGTGCGTAACCTAGGATAGAACGTATTGCTGTACAGAATGAATTTCCTTGTAACTAAGGGGTCATTTTTAGGATCATTCATTATGTTTAGGCGCTTTAAAATAAAAAAATATCATTATTTGTCAATTTTAAGTCGGACCCCTAGACCCCTTTGAAAAGCCTGATGTACTCCCTTTAAAACAGATATTTTTGTTAAGTTGATATAAAGCCAATCACCTGGGCCCAGTTGTTCAAAGATCACTTTAGCTTAATCTTTGGTTAGTGTAAACGTTCAAAAACATTTTCTCATAAAAATATGTTTTATACTACTAATCGCTTTTAATTTGCATTTTTTCTTAACATAATACTTTCACATGCTCAATTTCTGGTAGAAATATTCATTTATCAGAAATTCAGAGAGATTTGAATTTTTTACTTAATGCTCGGTTAACAGATCTTTGAACGACTGGGCGCTGGCATCAATATAATACCGAGTACAATACTGGATTGTTAAAGCTGCCTTGGCGATAACTTTTAGGTAATAAAACACAGAATAATTAAGTTGACAAACATTCCACAACTACTATTAATGAATATTTACAAAAAATAAACAAGATATTTTGACGTAATTTAATAATGGTACAAAAGGAAAAGAAGAAAAAGTAACACTTTATGGGATTGAACTCTAAAGCCCACATTAAAAAATTATACTTGCCGGTAAGACAGACATCCTCCAGACTGAGCTAAACACGCCAGTTATCATTACGTAGTCCGGCCTTAATTCATTAAGCGATGGAAAAGCTGATATTATTAAATGTTTTAATTTACAATATGCAAACTTTTTAAGCCGAAATTAAGGCTTTATTTCATACCCCAGCCAACCCCCTTTTCACTTCTTGTAGAAGGGGTTGGATGGGGTATGAAAGTTGATACTCCGACCACGTAATGGTAAGGCAAGACATACTGTAGTTAAAATCCAATGCGCTAATGGATACCACGTGACCAAAGAAATGTAAATAAATATGGTCCCGCAATGTTTACAATTTTTTTTCTTTTTCAAATTAACAAATTTATTAGTACATACTCATTTTGTTCTATACTCATGTTTCCATGTATACATTTCACTGAATAAAAATTAGTTATTTGCTTACTCAATATATACTTGTCTAATGGACAGCGTCCCTTTAAAAAAGACAACCTTTACAAAATTTAGTTAGTTCAGCACTCAAATACCTAATATCGTAAATAAAACTGTTTGGTAATAGCACAAAGGGTAATAATGAAAAACGCTGACATCAAACTTATGTGACCTGCAGCTGGAATGAAACAGGTACTGCAATGTCCGTGAAACATCTCAATTTAAAGGGACACATCTCGAGTTTGACATCAAGCATTAAAATTAGCATCCCAGTTTATTAATCCTACATTCTTTTGACTTTAAAACTGCTTGCATATAATTAAAAATTTGAGATTTCAGTTTTCTTATTCTACCAAATTTTTAAATGTATTATTGCTGCAATATTATCAATAGTTCGTAATATGTAAAAGCAATTTACTTTGAACTGTTCTAATAATTAACATTAATGATTGCAAATATGCAGGTTATGTATAAAAACTAACGGGACACCGAGTTTTAAACAAATCAAGATTGCCATGTGTCCCTTTAATTACTCAATGAAAATTGCGGGCAGTGATGCAACATTACGGGAAGTGCAGACAAATACATATTCAGGAATTTGAAACAAAATGGCCAAAAACATTCAGGAAATGAAAGGAAAAAGGGAAAAACAAATTGAATTCGGGTTTTAAGGCGCACCAACACATGAAAAGGTTATATGGCGCCTAACAGGCATGAACATGCCAGCTCATCTTCCATGTACATCGAGATAAAATATGGAAAATGGGCCTAGAACCTTCTCACCCTGAACTGCAAAGTTGCTGCAAATTCTATCGTAGAAACTCCATTTACGCTGGAGCCATGTTATTGTTTTTCTGCCACTGCTCTTTTGATGCAAGCGAGATAGCACCTGAAACAATGCAGGGATCATGATGAAGACCTTTAATGAACATGAACAAAAAATGATAAAATGAAGTTTCCCTCTATCTAATCAAGAAATAAAACATACATTTTGTGGTTTTTCCTCACACAGTCATTATTATAAAGAACAATAAAAGGTGTACCCCCACATAAACCACAAATATTTATTTTCCCACCTCTCCTACAGAAAGCAAAATGGACCCTGTAGACTCAGCAGTTTTTTTCTCTCAATGAAGCCACTACACCGGACAACCTCCAATTACCATCTTCTTTATATCGTGACAACCACATGGGATGATAAGTATCAGTATAGCTGGGTGAAAATGAAACCAGAATAATAGAGAAAGTTTTAAATGGAGAATTCTCACCATGTAATCTGTTTATAATTAAACTGGCCAAGCTCAAGTTCTAACACTCCCAGGGCAGGACAATTTATTTCTGAGTTACTCATCCTACACAATATTTGAATGGTCAGATTGTTATAATGTTAAAGAATCTATCTTAATTCTACTCCTCCTGCATCAATAAGCACTCGTCATGGCGAGCGGACGAGTGGAATTTTCGTGCCATGACTCCCTATAATTATAATCAATCACCAAACGGGATATTTAAATACTTGAGTAGCACCATGGGAAATATGTCTTTTATTTGGGATAATTTTTGTCAAGTCTTCAGCTTTCTACACACTTTGGAGATTTTCAGTACGTTTCGTAAAATTTCACCAATTTACCATGCTTTTCAACAACTCCAAAGAACGACTTTTCATAAGTTAACTTACTCAATTCATATTTAAATTACTTTTTTCATAAAAATAAGTTTAATTACTCATTTCGTATTTAATTACTCTTTTCATAAGAATAAGTTTAATTACTCTTCATAAGTTTATTATTTTCATATTTAATTACACTTTTCATATATTATAAAAACTTTTTCATGAAACTCTTTTCATACTTTTAATAACTCTTCTTAAGTTTAATACTCCTTTCAATGAAACTTGGTTGATATATGGAATAATTGTTTCTAAACAGGCATTTTTTTAAATTTTAAAATAAAAACTTCTTGCCTTTAAAGTGTTTCGGGCATCTTCACAAACTCCCCCACTCTTCCGATCTCAAACATTTGGGAATCTTCACTGCCTGTAGGTCAGTTGTACAGCGGATCAGTTTGTAAAATATCTTTGTTCCCGACCCCACAGTTGCACGTTATTTTGGAATTAAACCAGCAAGAAACCTGCCTTTATTAAAAAGCATCACAAGATTGTCACATTACCATCTAAAAATTCAGTCATACCCTGCAATGTGACTGATCTGCATTTATTTAAATATGCGATATCGAGGGTTGGAATTCCCTATCTGGACTGATATATTCTTTTTCTTGCATATCAGAGACATGTTGTGCATTGATGCCGCCAGCTACTAACGTTTTGCATGTTTTCCTGCTTACCGGATGTTGGTGCCTGCATGAATTTTATCTCGACCCTAGGGTGAGATGGAAATATCTAGCCCCGGTAAAATTATGGATATTCTTGTCCGGTATGCAATAAAAAGTGGTAATGCACCTGGAGTAGGGCAAATGAATTGCAACATTTTGTGCATTTGTAAAACAAATATATATATACAAAAATATATAACGCTTTTTAAAGTGAGCCTGTTGAACATTTTATTAAAAACTGAATTCAGTGTTCAGAAAAAATACAGCTTATAGAATAAAACTTTGGAGTTTTAAAAAAAAAATATATAAAAAAACCACATCAAAGTGAAACAATAATATCTTGTTCTTTCTTGCATACAGGATAAGATGATCCGCTTTTTACATGGGTGCTGGAAAGCCTGATCTTATACATGGGGGAAGATAAAAGTTGCGCGCTGATATTGACAATGACATTTGCAGACGTCATTATGTAAATAAACATGCCAAACATAGACTGGTCCATAGCGTTTAAATATAAACGACTGTAGAATGCTGACATTATCGATTATTTTAGCTCCAGAGCGATTGGCCAGTGTAGATTTTCAGTTTTATAAATAGAACAGAGCTTGCTTGAGTATGTCAAATGAGACATTGCGCAGTCTATGCAAAATGTTAGTATTTAATTGGCGACGTCAACGCGCAGAATGTAAATGGTATGCAAGAAAAAGAATATACGGTTTAGAATTCCCTATCTTCACCGGATACCCATAAAGGATTCTTATATTATTATACATAGTTACGATAGCTTCGCGTTCATTCCTCCATATATCTTCTTAAAGGGACATGCAGCAATCTTGAAGCGTCTCGATTTATTAATCTAGTATCATTTTGACTTTTAACCTGCTTGCGTATAATTAAATAAAATTTAGGGTTTTCTTATTCAATATATTATTGGTGCAATATAATCAACAGTTAGTAATATACAAAAATAATTTACTTGATATTATTCTTATAATTAATATTAATGATTGAACAAATGCAAGTTACGTAGAAAACTAATGGGAAGTCGCGAGTTTTTATGAAATCGAGATTGCCGTGTGTTGCCGTGTGTCCCTTTAAGCGAAATGAATGTAAACTATTATATTTACTCACTCTTGTTAAATGTTTAGTCCCTAGGCAAAGTAGCCAAACAAATGATAAAAGACTAAATAAATACAATTGTGTATAAAAAATAAAAAAGTAACTTTACTCTCTTTCCAGAAATTCTCTTATCAATTTATTACATTCCACTGGTTTATCTTCTGTTACAAAGTGATTAGAATTTCTAACAATCTTGACAGTTAAATTGTTAACAAACTCTCCCGCTAGCTCGGCAAGCTCCGTGTTCAGAGCGGTATCTGGGTCCCCCCATACAACCATGGTAGGTGCATTGATCTTGTTCTCCTCCCACTTGTACGACGTGCGCGGAGTGCGGAGTGCCGCCCTGTACCAGTTGAGGGGGCTGGAGATGCCGCCTTTCAAAAGAAAAGAAATAATAAATTACTAAATATATATAATGTATTGAAAGAAACATTTCGTTTAATAGAAATATATAGAGACAAAGGTAGAAGATAGCCAAATAGAAAGCAAAACCACCTAATGTTATAAATTACTCACAGAATTCTTTATTTTGACTGAAACCAACTTTTTGGAAATCTTTTCCAACACGTTTTTATCATGGATTCACAGATGATTTCTGCTAAGGCCACATCAAAAAATGTGTGTCTCCACTAACGGCCAGAAAAAAAAATAAGTCGGATTTATTTCTTTTTTTAATCTTTATTTTTCTTCTTGTCCAGATAAGAAAAAAAAAGTTTTTAGCTCTGCTGGCCAAAACCCAACAGAGCTTATGGGATGGAGAGTTGTCCGTCATCCGTCCATCCATTAACTTTTGCTTCAAACAATAGCTTCCCAAAAACTGCTAAGTAAAATTTGACAAAACTTTACAGAAAGCATCCTTGCATGGTCCTCTCTCAGATTTGTATAAATCATTCTGATCCGTCAACAAATATGGCTGACGTTACTAAAAATAGAAAAATGTTAACGCCTTTTTTCATGAACTGCTGAGTAGAATTTGATAAAACTTCCGAAGAAGCATTACTTACATTTTTTTGCTTAAACTGTAATGGCCTTTTTAGCCAGTACAACATACAGGCCCTCATGGGCCTCTTGTTTACAATACAAATATGTAGGGTCGGTGGTTTTAACATGGGGGCGGGATGGTTAGTGGAAGCACACTTTTTTAATTTATGGCCTAGAACAGTTATCTAGTTTTAAATACAAAAAAATGTCATGCTGTTCTTTGCAGAGTCTTTAAAAAATTAAAATCCTTAAAATCATGTATGCAAGCAATTGCCTTCAATGAAAAAACATTCAAGTGAAACCCTTTTACAGTACCTTTACTAGAGAAGGCATATTTAAAAGCCTCAATTTCTTCATCGGACAGTTTCTGTAGCCTAGACATCTTATTGATGAATGCCATGTCGTTAGCCATCATCATTAACTCTGGCACAAACATGGCTTGGAAAAACAACATATACCTGCCGGTGACGGAAAAGAATAAAGTATTAGTACAAGTTTTCCCATTAAACATGTTTTAACAATGAATATGACTGTTGTTGCATGACCGTTTATTGAACAGCTTTTAACATCAACAAGACCTTATTGCCAGCACATTGGGAATGTTAAAACAATGGCCAAGACTATGTTAGTGTACATCAACACATTAGGTATGTTCAAACAATGGCCAAGACTATGTTAGTGTACAGCAACACATTAGAAATGTTCAAACAATGGTCAAGACTATGTTAGTGTGCAGCAACACATTAGAAATGTTCAAACAATGGCCAAGACTATGTTAGTGTACAGCAACACATTAGAAATGTTCAAACAATGGCCAAGACTATGTTAGTGTACATCAACACATTAGAAATGTTCAAACAATGGCCAAGACTATGTTAGTGTACAGCAAATTATTAGGTATGTTCAAACAATGGCCAAGACTATGTTAGTGTACATCAACACATTAGAAATGTTCAAACAATGGCCAAGACTATGTTAGTGTACAGCAACACATTAGAAATGTTCAAACAATGGTCAAGTCTCTGTTTGTGTACACATTAGGTATGTTCAAACAATGACCAAGACTATGTTAGTGTACATCAACACATTAGAAATGTTCAAACAATGGCCAAGACTATGTTAGTGTACAGCAACACATTAGAAATGTTCAAACAATGGCCAAGACTATGTTAGTGTACAGCAACACATTAGGTATGTTCAAACAATGGCCAAGACTATGTTAGTGTACAGCAACACATTAGAAATGTTCAAACAATGGCCAATACTATGTTAGTGTACAGCAACACATTAGAAATGTTCAAACAATGGCCAAGACTATGTAAGTGTACAGCAACACATTAGAAATGTTCAAACAATGGCCAAGACTATGTTAGTGTACAGCAACACATTAGGTATGTTCAAACAATGGCCAAGACTCTATTAGTGTACAGCAACACATTAGAAATGTTCTAACAATTGCCAAGACTATGTTAGTGTACAGCAACACATTAGGTATGTTCAAACAATGGCCAAGACTATGTTAGTGTACAGCAACACATTAGAAATGTTCAAACAATGGCCAAGACTGTGTTAGTGTACAGCAACACATTAGGTATGTTCAAACAATGGCCAAGACTATGTTAGTGTACAGCAACACATTAGGTATGTTCAAACAATGGTCAAGACTATGTCAGTGTACAGCAACACATTAGGTATGTTCAAAAAATGGCCAAGACTCTGTTAGTGTGCAGCAACACATTAGGTATGTTCAAACAATGGCCAAGACTATGTTAGTGTACAGCAACACATCAGATATGTTCAAACAATTGCCAAGAAAATGTTAGTGTACAGCAACGTATTAGATATGTTCATACAATGGCCAAGACTATGTTAGTGTGCAGCAACACATTAGGTATGTTCAAACAATGGCCAAGACTATGTTAGTGTACAGCAACACATTAGAAATGTTCAAACAATGGCCAAGACTATGTTAGTGTACAGCAACACATTAGGTATGTTCAAACAATGGCCAAGACTATGTTAGTGTACAGCAACACATTAGAAATGTTCAAACAATGGCCAAGACTATGTTAGTGTACAGAAACACATAAGAAATGTTCAAACAATGGCCAAGACTATGTTAGTGTACAGCAACACATTAGAAATGTTCAAACAATGGCCAAGACTATGTTAGTGTACAGCAACACATTAGAAATGTTCAAACAATGGCCAAGACTATGTTAGTGTACAGCAACACATTAGAAATGTTCAAACAATGGCCAAGACTATGTTAGTGTACAGCAACACATTAGGTATGTTCAAACAATGGCCAAGACTCTGTTAGTGTACAGAAACACATTAGAAATGTTCAAACAATGACCAAGACTCTGTTAGTGTACAGCAACACATTAGAAATGTCCAAACAATGGCCAAGACTATGTTAGTGTAAAGCAACACATTAGAAATGTTCAAACAATGGCCAAGCCTCTGTTAGTGTATAGCAACATATTAGATATGTTCCAACAATGGTCAAGAATATGTTAGTGTACAGCAACACATTAGGTATGTTCAAACAATGGTCAAGACTCTGTCAGTGTGCAGCAACACATTAGGTATGTTCAAACAATGGCCAAGACTATGTTAGTGTACAGCAACACATTAGGTATGTTCAAACAATGGTCAAGCCTCTGTCAGTGTACAGCAACACAGGTATGTTCAAACAATGGTCAAGACTCTGTTAGTGTACAGCAACATATTAGAAATGTTCAAAGAAAGGCCAAGTCTCTGTTAGTGTACAGCAACACATTAGAAATGTTCAAACAATGGTCAAGACTATGTTAGTGTACAACAACACATTATAAATGTTCAAACAATGTTCAATACTATGTTAGTGTACAGCAACACATTAGGTATGTTCAAACAATGGCCAAGACTATGTTAGTGTACAGCAACACATTATAAATGTTCAAACAATGTTCAATACTATGTTAGTGTACAGCAACACATTAGAAATGTTCAAACAATGGCCAAGACTATGTTAGTGTACAGCAACACTTTATAAATGTTTAAACAATGGTCAAGACTCTGTTAGTGTGCAGCAACAAATTAGGTGTTCAAACAATGGGGAAGACTATGTTAGTGTACAGCAACACATTAGAAATGTTCAAATAATGGTCAAGACTCTGTTAGTGTGCAGCAACACATTATAAATGTTCAAACAATGGCCAAGACTATGTTAGTGTACATCAACACATTAGGTATGTTCAAACAATGGTCAAGACTCTTGTTAGTGTAAGGCAACACATTAGAAATGTTCAAACAATGGCCAAGCCTCTGTTAGTGTACAGCAACACATTAGAAATGTTCAAACAATGGCCAAGTCTCTGTTAGTGTAAAGCAACACATTAGAAATGTTCAAACAATGGTCAAGACTCTGTTAGTGTACAGCAACACATTAGAAATGTTCAAATAATGGTCAAGACTCTGTTAGTGTGCAGCAACACATTATAAATGTTCAAACAATGGCCAAGACTATGTTAGTGTACATCAACACATTAGGTATGTTCAAACAATGGTCAAGACTCTTGTTAGTGTAAGGCAACACATTAGAAATGTTCAAACAATGGCCAAGCCTCTGTTAGTGTACAGCAACACATTAGGTATGTTCAAAAAATGGCCAAGACTCTGTTAGTGTGCAGCAACACATTAGGTATGTTCAAACAATGGCCAAGACTATGTTAGTGTACAGCAACACATCAGATATGTTCAAACAATTGCCAAGAAAATGTTAGTGTACAGCAACGTATTAGATATGTTCAAACAATGGCCAAGACTATGTTAGTGTGCAGCAACACATTAGGTATGTTCAAACAATGGCCAAGACTATGTTAGTGTACAGCAACACATTAGAAATGTTCAAACAATGGCCAAGACTATGTCAGTGTACAGCAACACATTAGGTATGTTCAAACAATGGCCAAGACTATGTTAGTGTACAGCAACACATTAGAAATGTTCAAACAATGGCCAAGACTATGTTAGTGTACAGAAACACATTAGAAATGTTCAAACAATGGCCAAGACTATGTTAGTGTACAGCAACACATTAGAAATGTTCAAACAATGGCCAAGCCTCTGTCAGTGTACAGCAACACAGGTATGTTCAAACAATGGTCAAGACTCTGTTAGTGTACAGCAACATATTAAAAATGTTCAAACAATGGCCAAGTCTCTGTTAGTTTACAGCAACACATTAGAAATGTTCAAACAATAGTCAAGACTATGTTAGTGTACAACAACACATTATAAATGTTCAAACAATGTTCAATACTATGTTAGTGTACAGCAACACATTAGGTATGTTCAAACAATGGCCAAGACTATGTTAGTGTACAGCAACACATTATAAATGTTCAAACAATGTTCAATACTATGTTAGTGTACAGCAACGCATTAGAAATGTTCAAACAATGGCCAAGACTATGTTAGTGTACAGCAACACTTTATAAATGTTTAAACAATGGTCAAGACTCTGTTAGTGTGCAGCAACAAATTAGGTGTTCAAACAATGGGGAAGACTATGTTAGTGTACAGCAACACATTAGAAATGTTCAAATAATGGTCAAGACTCTGTTAGTGTGCAGCAACACATTATAAATGTTCAAACAATGGCCAAGACTATGTTAGTGTACATCAACACGTTAGGTATGTTCAAACAATGGTCAAGACTCTTGTTAGTGTGCAGCAACACATTAGAAATGTTCAAACAATAGCCAAGCCTCTGTTAGTGTACAGCAACACATTAGAAATGTTCAAACAATGGCCAAGTCTCTGTTAGTGTAAGGCAACACATTAGAAATGTTCAAACAATGGTCAAGACTCTGTTAGTGTACAGCAACACATTAGAAATGTTCAAATAATGGTCAAGACTCTGTTAGTGTGCAGCAACACATTATAAATGTTCAAACAATGGCCAAGACTATGTTAGTGTACATCAACACATTAGGTATGTTCAAACAATGGTCAAGACTCTTGTTAGTGTAAGGCAACACATTAGAAATGTTCAAACAATGGCCAAGCCTCTGTTAGTGTACAGCAGCACATTAGAAATGTTCAAACAATGGCAAAGTCTCTGTTAGTGTTAGGCAACACATTAGAAATGTTCAGACAATGGTCAAGACTCTGTTAGTGTGCAGCAACACATTAGGTATGTTCAAACAATGGCCAAGACTATGTTAGTGTACAGCAACACATTATAAATGTTCAAACAATGGCCAAGACTATGTTAGTGTACAGCAACACATTAGGTATGTTCAAACAATGGTCAAGAATATGTTAGTGTACCGCAACACATTTGAAATGTTAAAACAATGGCCAAGACTATGTTAGTGTACAGCTACACATAAGGTATGTTCAAACAATGGTCAATACTATGTTAGTGTACAGCAACACATTAGAAATGTTCAAACAATGGCCAAGACTATGTTAGTGTACAGCAACACATTAGGTATGTTCAAACAATGGTCAAGACTATGTTAGTGTGCAGCAACACATTAGAAATGTTCAAAAAATGGCCAAGACTCTGTTAGTGTGCAGCAACACATAAGAAATGTTCAAACAATGGCCAAGACTCTGTTAGTGTACAGCAACACATTAGGTATGTTCAAACAATGGTCAAGAATATGTTAGTGTGCAGCAACACATTAGAAATGTTCAAACAATGGCCAAGACTATGTTAGTGTACAGCAACACATTAGGTATGTTCAAACAATGGTCAAGAATATGTTAGTGTGCAGCAACACATTAGGTATGTTCAAACAATGGCCAAGACTATGTTAGTGTACAGCAACACATTAGAAATGTTCAAACAATGGCCAAGTCTCTGTTAGTGTAAGGCAACACATTAGAAATGTTCAAACAATGGTCAAGACTATGTTAGTGTACCGCAACACATTAGAAATGTTAAAACAATGGCCAATACAATGTTAGTGTACAGCAACACATAAGAAATGTTCAAACAATGGCCAAGACTATGTTAGTGTACCGCAACACATTAGAAATGTTAAAACAATGGCCAAGACTATGTTAGTGTACAGCTACACATAAGGTATGTTCAAACAATGGTCAATACTATGTTAGTGTACAGCAACACATTAGAAATGTTCAAACAATGGTCAATACTCTGTTAGTGTGCAGCAACACATTAGGTATGTACAAACAATGGCCAAGACTATGTTAGTGTACAGCAACACATAAGAAATGTTCAAACAATGGCCAAGACTATGTTAGTGTACAGCAACACATTAGGTATGTTCAAACAATGGCCAAGACTATGTTAGTGTACAGCAACACATTAGAAATGTTCAAACAATGGCCAAGACTATGTTAGTGTACAGCAACACATTAGGTATGTTCAAACAATGGTCAAGTCTCTGTTTGTGTACAACAACACATTAGGTATGTTCAAACAAATGGCCAAGACTATGTTAGTGTACAGCAACACATTAGGTATGTTCAAACAATGGCTAAGACTATGTTAGTGTACAGCAACACATTAGAAATGTTCAAACAATGGCCAAGACTATGTTAGTGTACAGCAACACATTAGAAATGTTCAAACAATGGCCAAGCCTCTGTCAGTGTACAGCAACACAGGTATGTTCAAACAATGGTCAAGACTCTGTTAGTGTACAGCAACATATTAAAAATGTTCAAACAATGGCCAAGTCTCTGTTAGTTTACAGCAACACATTAGAAATGTTCAAACAATGGTCAAGACTATGTTAGTGTACAACAACACATTATAAATGTTCAAACAATGTTCAATACTATGTTAGTGTACAGCAACACATTAGGTATGTTCAAACAATGGCCAAGACTATGTTAGTGTACAGCAACACATTATAAATGTTCAAACAATGTTCAATACTATGTTAGTGTACAGCAACGCATTAGAAATGTTCAAACAATGGCCAAGACTATGTTAGTGTACAGCAACACTTTATAAATGTTTAAACAATGGTCAAGACTCTGTTAGTGTGCAGCAACAAATTAGGTGTTTAAACAATGGGGAAGACTATGTTAGTGTACAGCAACACATTAGAAATGTTTAAATAATGGTCAAGACTCTGTTAGTGTGCAGCAACACATTATAAATGTTCAAACAATGGCCAAGACTATGTTAGTGTACATCAACACATTAGGTATGTTCAAACAATGGTCAAGACTCTTGTTAGTGTGCAGCAACACATTAGAAATGTTCAAACAATAGCCAAGCCTCTGTTAGTGTACAGCAACACATTAGAAATGTTCAAACAATGGCCAAGTCTCTGTTAGTGTAAGGCAACACATTAGAAATGTTCAAACAATGGTCAAGACTCTGTTAGTGTACAGCAACACATTAGAAATGTTCAAATAATGGTCAAGACTCTGTTAGTGTGCAGCAACACATTATAAATGTTCAAACAATGGCCAAGACTATGTTAGTGTACATCAACACATTAGGTATGTTCAAACAATGGTCAAGACTCTTGTTAGTGTAAGGCAACACATTAGAAATGTTCAAACAATGGCCAAGCCTCTGTTAGTGTACAGCAGCACATTAGAAATGTTCAAACAATGGCCAAGTCTCTGTTAGTGTTAGGCAACACATTAGAAATGTTCAGACAATGGTCAAGACTCTGTTAGTGTGCAGCAACACATTAGGTATGTTCAAACAATGGCCAAGACTATGTTAGTGTACAGCAACACATTATAAATGTTCAAACAATGGCCAAGACTATGTTAGTGTACAGCAACACATTAGGTATGTTCAAACAATGGTCAAGAATATGTTAGTGTACCGCAACACATTTGAAATGTTAAAACAATGGCCAAGACTATGTTAGTGTACAGCTACACATAAGGTATGTTCAAACAATGGTCAATACTATGTTAGTGTACAGCAACACATTAGAAATGTTCAAACAATGGCCAAGACTATGTTAGTGTACAGCAACACATTAGGTATGTTCAAACAATGGTCAAGACTATGTTAGTGTGCAGCAACACATTAGAAATGTTCAAAAAATGGCCAAGACTCTGTTAGTGTGCAGCAACACATAAGAAATGTTCAAACAATGGCCAAGACTCTGTTAGTGTACAGCAACACATTAGGTATGTTCAAACAATGGTCAAGAATATGTTAGTGTGCAGCAACACATTAGAAATGTTCAAACAATGGCCAAGACTATGTTAGTGTACAGCAACACATTAGGTATGTTCAAACAATGGTCAAGAATATGTTAGTGTGCAGCAACACATTAGGTATGTTCAAACAATGGCCAAGACTATGTTAGTGTACAGCAACACATTAGAAATGTTCAAACAATGGCCAAGTCTCTGTTAGTGTAAGGCAACACATTAGAAATGTTCAAACAATGGTCAAGACTATGTTAGTGTACCGCAACACATTAGAAATGTTAAAACAATGGCCAATACAATGTTAGTGTACAGCAACACATTAGAAATGTTCAAACAATGGCCAAGACTATGTTAGTGTACCGCAACACATTAGAAATGTTAAAACAATGGCCAAGACTATGTTAGTGTACAGCTACACATAAGGTATGTTCAAACAATGGTCAATACTATGTTAGTGTACAGCAACACATTAGAAATGTTCAAACAATGGTCAATACTCTGTTAGTGTGCAGCAACACATTAGGTATGTACAAACAATGGCCAAGACTATGTTAGTGTACAGCAACACATAAGAAATGTTCAAACAATGGCCAAGACTATGTTAGTGTACAGCAACACATTAGGTATGTTCAAACAATGGCCAAGACTTTGTTAGTGTACAGCAACACATTAGAAATGTTCAAACAATGGCCAAGACTATGTTAGTGTACAGCAACACATTAGGTATGTTCAAACAATGGTCAAGTCTCTGTTTGTGTACAACAACACATTAGGTATGTTCAAACAAATGGCCAAGACTATGTTAGTGTACAGCAACACATTAGGTATGTTCAAACAATGGCTAAGACTATGTTAGTGTACAGCAACACATTAGAAATGTTCAAACAATGGCCAAGACTATGTTAGTGTACAGCATCACATTAGGTATGTTCAAACAATGGTCAAGACTCTGTTAGTGTACAGCAACACATTAGAAATGTTCAAACAATGGCCAAGACTATGTTAGTGTACAGCAACACATTAGGTATGTTCAAACAATGGCCAAGCCTCTGTCAGTGTACAGCAACACATTAGAAATGTTCAAACAATGGCCAAGTCTCTGTTAGTATAAGGCAACACATTAGAAATGTTCAAACAATGGTCAAGACTCTGTTAGTGTGCAGCAACACATTAGAAATGTTCAGACAATGGCCAAGACTATGTTAGTGTACAGAAACACATTAGAAATGTTCAAACAATGGCCAAGACTATGTTAGTGTACAGAAACACATTAGAAATGTTCAAACAATGGCCAAGACTCTGTTAGTGTGCAGCAACACATTAGAAATGTTCAGACAATGGCCAAGACTATGTTAGTTTACAGAAACACATTAGGAATGTTCAAACAATGGCCAAAACTCTGTTAGTGTACAGCAACACATTAGAAATGTTCAAACAATGGCCAAGACTATGTTAGTGTACAGCAACAAATTAGAAATGTTCAAACAATGGCTAAGACTATGTTAGTGTACAGCAACACATTAGAAATGTCCAAACAATGGCCAAGACTATGTTAGTGTACAGCAACACATTAGAAATGTTCAAACAATGGTCAAGACTATGTTAGTGTACAGAAACACATTAGAAATGTTCAAACAATGGCCAAGACTCTGTTAGTGTACAGAAACACATTAGAAATGTTCAAACAATGGCCAAGACTCTGTTAGTGTACAGCAACACATTAGAAATGTCCAAACAATGGCCAAGACTATGTAAGTGTAAAGCAACACATTAGAAATGTTCAAACAATGGCCAAGCCTCTGTTAGTGTATAGCAACATATTAGATATGTTCAAACAATGGTCAAGACTATGTTAGTGTACAGCAACACATTAGGTATGTTCAAACAATGGCCAAGACTTTGTTAGTGTACAGCAACACATTAGAAATGTTCAAACAATGGCCAAGACTATGTTAGTGTACAGCAACACATTAGGTATGTTCAAACAATGGTCAAGTCTCTGTTTGTGTACAACAACACATTAGGTATGTTCAAACAAATGGCCAAGACTATGTTAGTGTACAGCAACACATTAGGTATGTTCAAACAATGGCTAAGACTATGTTAGTGTACAGCAACACATTAGAAATGTTCAAACAATGGCCAAGACTATGTTAGTGTACAGCATCACATTAGGTATGTTCAAACAATGGTCAAGAATCTGTTAGTGTACAGCAACACATTAGAAATGTTCAAACAATGGCCAAGACTATGTTAGTGTACAGCAACACATTAGGTATGTTCAAACAATGGCCAAGCCTCTGTCAGTGTACAGCAACACATTAGAAATGTTCAAACAATGGCCAAGTCTCTGTTAGTATAAGGCAACACATTAGAAATGTTCAAACAATGGTCAAGACTCTGTTAGTGTGCAGCAACACATTAGAAATGTTCAGACAATGGCCAAGACTATGTTAGTGTACAGAAACACATTAGAAATGTTCAAACAATGGCCAAGACTATGTTAGTGTACAGAAACACATTAGACATGTTCAAACAATGGCCAAGACTCTGTTAGTGTGCAGCAACACATTAGAAATGTTCAGACAATGGCCAAGACTATGTTAGTTTACAGAAACACATTAGGAATGTTCAAACAATGGCCAAAACTCTGTTAGTGTACAGCAACACATTAGAAATGTTCAAACAATGGCCAAGACTATGTTAGTGTACAGCAACAAATTAGAAATGTTCAAACAATGGCTAAGACTATGTTAGTGTACAGCAACACATTAGAAATGTCCAAACAATGGCCAAGACTATGTTAGTGTACAGCAACACATTAGAAATGTTCAAACAATGGTCAAGACTATGTTAGTGTACAGAAACACATTAGAAATGTTCAAACAATGGCCAAGACTCTGTTAGTGTACAGAAACACATTAGAAATGTTCAAACAATGGCCAAGACTCTGTTAGTGTACAGCAACACATTAGAAATGTCCAAACAATGGCCAAGACTATGTAAGTGTAAAGCAACACATTAGAAATGTTCAAACAATGGCCAAGCCTCTGTTAGTGTATAGCAACATATTAGATATGTTCAAACAATGGTCAAGAATATGTTAGTGTACAGCAACACATTAGGTATGTTCAAACAATGGTCAAGACTCTGTCAGTGTGCAGCAACACATTAGGTATGTTCAAACAATGGCCAAGACTATGTTAGTGTACAGCAACACATTAGGTATGTTCAAACAATGGTCAAGATTCTGTTAGTGTACTTCAACACATTAGGTATGTTCAAACAATGGTCAAGACTCTGTTAGTGTACAGAAACACATTAGAAATGTTCAAACAATGGCCAAGACTATGTTAGTGTACAGCAACACATTAGAAATGTTCAAACAATGGCCAAGTCTCTGTTAGTGTAAGGCAACACATTAGAAATGTTCAAACAATGGTCAAGACTATGTTAGTGTACAGCAACACATTAGAAATGTTTAAATAATGGTCAAGACTCTGTTAGTGTGCAGCAACACATTATAAATGTTCAAACAATGGCCAAGACTATGTTAGTGTACATCAACACATTAGGTATGTTCAAACAATGGTCAAGACTCTTGTAAGTGTAAGGCAACACATTAGAAATGTTCAAACAATGGCCAAGCCTCTGTTAGTGTACAGCAACACATTAGAAATGTTCAAACAATGGCCAAGTCTCTGTTAGTGTAAGGCAACACATTAGAAATGTTCAAACAATGGTCAAGACTCTGTTAGTGTGCAGCAACACATTAGGTATGTTCAAACAATGGCCAAGACTATGTTAGTGTACAGCAACACATTATAAATGTTCAAACAATGGCCAAGACTATGTTAGTGTACAGCAACACATTAGGTATGTTCAAACAATGGTCAAGAATATGTTAGTGTACCGCAACACATTTGAAATGTTAAAACAATGGCCAAGACTATGTTAGTGTACAGCTACACATAAGGTATGTTCAAACAATGGTCAATACTATGTTAGTGTACAGCAACACATTAGAAATATACAAACAATGGCCAAGACTATGTTAGTGTACAGCAACACATTAGGTATGTTCAAACAATGGTCAAGAATATGTTAGTGTGCAGCAACACATTAGAAATGTTCAAAAAATGGCCAAGACTATGTTAGTGTACAGCAACACATTAGGTATGTTCAAACAATGGTCAAGAATATGTAAGTGTGCAGCAACACATTAGGTATGTTCAAACAATGGCCAAGACTATGTTAGTGTACAGCAACACATTAGAAATGTTCAAACAATGGCCAAGTCTCTGTTAGTGTAAGGCAACACATTAGAAATGTTCAAACAATGGTCAAGACTATGTTAGTGTACTGCAACACATTAGAAATGTTAAAACAATGGCCAATACTATGTTAGTGTACAGCAACACATTAGAAATGTTCAAACAATGGCCAAGACTATGTTAGTGTACCGCAACACATTAGAAATGTTAAAACAATGGCCAAGACTATGTTAGTGTACAGCTACACATAAGGTATGTTCAAACAATGGTCAATACTATGTTAGTGTACAGCAACACATTAGAAATGTTCAAACAATGGTCAAGACTCTGTTAGTGTGCAGCAACACATTAGGTATGTACAAACAATGGCCAAGACTATGTTAGTGTACAGCAACACATTAGAAATGTTCAAACAATGGCCAAAACTATGTTAGTGTACAGCAACACATTAGGTATGTTCAAACAATGGCCAAGACTATGTTAGTGTACAGCAACACATTAGAACTGTTCAAACAATGGCCAAGACTATGTTAGTGTACAGCAACACATTAGGTATGTTCAAACAATGGTCAAGTCTCTGTTTGTGTACAACAACACATTAGGTATGTTCAAACAAATGGCCAAGACTATGTTAGTGTACAGCAACAAATTAGGTATGTTCAAACAATGGCCAAGACTATGTTAGTGTACAGCAACACATTAGGTATGTTCAAACAATGGCCAAGACTATGTTAGTGTACAGCAACACATTAGAAATGTTCAAACAATGGCCAAGACTATGTTAGTGTACAGCAACACATTAGAAATGTTCAAACAATGGCCAAGACTCTGTTAGTGTACAGCAAAACATTAGAAATGTTCAAACAATGGCCAAGACTATGTTAGTGTACAGCAACACATTAGGTATGTTCAAACAATGGTCAAGACTATGTTAGTGTACAGCAACACATTAGGTATGTTCAAACAATGGCCAAGACTATGTTAGTGTGCAGCAACACATAAGGTATGTTCAAACAATGGCCAATACTATGTTAGTGTACAGCAACACATTAGGTATGTTCAAACAATGGCCAAGACTATGTTAGTGTACAGCAACACATTAGGTATGTTCAAACAATGGCCAAGACTATGTTAGTGTACAGCATCACATTAGAAATGTTCAAACAATGGCCAAGACTATGTTAGTGTACAGCATCACATTAGGTATGTTCAAACAATGGTCAAGACTCTGTTAGTGTACAGCAACACATTAGAAATGTTCAAACAATGGCCAAGACTATGTTAGTGTACAGCAACACATTAGGTATGTTCAAACAATGGCCAAGCCTCTGTCAGTGTACAGCAACACATTAGAAATGTTCAAACAATGGCCAAGTCTCTGTTAGTATAAGGCAACACTTTAGAAATGTTCAAACAATGGTCAAGACTCTGTAAGTGTGCAGCAACACATTAGAAATGTTCAGACAATGGCCAAGACTATGTTAGTGTACAGAAACACACTAGAAATGTTCAAACAATGGCCAAGACTCTGTTAGTGTACAGAAACACATTAGAAATGTTCAAACAATGACCAAGACTATGTTAGTGTGCAGCAACACATTAGAAATGTTTAGACAATGGCCAATACTATGTTAGTGTACAGAAACACATTAGAAATGTTCAAACAATGGCCAAGACTCTGTTAGTGTACAGCAACACATTAGAAATGTTCTAACAATGGCCAAGACTATGTTAGTTTACAGCAACAAATTAGAAATGTTCAAACAATGGCTAAGACTATGTTAGTGTACAGCAACACATTAGAAATGTCCAAACAATGGCCAAGACTATGTCAGTGTACAGCAACACATTAGAAATGTTCAAACAATGGTCAAGACTATGTTAGTGTACAGAAACACATAAGAAATGTTCAAACAATGGCCAAGACTCTGTTAGTGTACAGCAACACATTAGAAATGTCCAAACAATGGCCAAGACTATGTTAGTGTAAAGCAACACATTAGACATGTTCAAACAATGGCCAAGCCTCTGTTAGTGTACAGCAACATATTAGATATGTTCAAACAATGGTCAAGAATATGTTAGTGTACAGCAACACATTAGGTATGTTCAAACAATGGTCAAGACTCTGTCAGTGTGCAGCAACACATTAGGTATGTTCAAACAATGGCCAAGACTATGTTAGTGTACAGCAACACATTAGGTATGTTCAAACAATGGTCAAGACTCTGTTAGTGTACTTCAACACATTAGGTATGTTCAAACAATGGTCAAGACTCTGTTAGTGTACAGAAACACATTAGAAATGTTCAAACAATGGCCAAGACTATGTTAGTGTACAGCAACACATTAGGTATGTTCAAACAATGGCCAAGACTATGTTAGTGTACAGCAACACATTAGAAATGTTCAAACAATGGCCAAGACTATGTTAGTGTACAGCATCACATTAGGTATGTTCAAACAATGGTCAAGACTCTGTTAGTGTACAGCAACACATTAGAAATGTTCAAACAATGGCCAAGACTATGTTAGTGTACAGCAACACAGGTATGTTCAAACAATGGCCAAGACTATGTTAGTGTACAGCAACACATTAGGTATGTTCAAACAATGGCCAAGACTATGTTAGTGTACAGCTACACATAAAGTATGTTCAAACAATGGTCAATACTATGTTAGTGTACAGCAACACATTAGAAATGTTCAAACAATGGTCAAGACTATGTTAGTGTACAGCAACACATTAGAAATGTCCAAACAATGGTCAAGACTATGTTAGTGTACAGCAACACATTAGAAATGTTCAAACAATGGCCAAGCCTCTGTCAGTGTACAGCAACATATTAGAAATGTTCAAACAATGACCAAGCCTCTGTCAGTGTACAGCAACATATTAGAAATGTTCAAACAATGGCCAAGCCTCTGTCAGTGTACAGCAACACATTAGAAATGTTCAAACAATGGCCAAGACTATGTTAGTGTACAGCTAAACACATAAGGAATGTTGAAACAATGGCCAAGGCTTCGTGGGAGTGGGAATGTACAATGGCCAAGGCTCCATGAGACTGGGAATGTACAATGGCCAAGGATCCGTGAAACTGGGAATGTACAAACAATGGCCAAGGCTCCGTGAGACTGGGAATATACAAACAAGGGTCACTGCTCCATGAGACTGGGAATGTACAAACAATGGTCAAGGCTCTGTGAGACTGGAATGTACAAATAATGGCAAAGACTCTGAGCCTGGGAATGTACAAACAATGGCCAAGGCTCCATGAGACTGGGAATGTACAAACAATGGCCAAGGCTCCATGAGACTGGGAATGTACAAACAATGGCCAAGGCTCCATGAGACATGGAATGTACAACCAATGGCCAAGGCTCCATGAGACATGGAATGTATAACCAATGGCCAAGGCTCCGTGAGACATGGAATGTACAACCAATGGCCAAGGCTCCATGAGACATGGAATGTACAAACAATGGCCAAGGTTCCATGGGACTGGGAATGTACAATGGCCAAGTCCCACGAGACTGGAAATATACAAACAATGGCTAAGTCCCCTCCTCATGGGATTGGGAATGTTCAAACAATGGCCAAGGCTCTGAGCATTAGTGCCCTGAATATGTAAGCTCATTGCAATAATAAATGATTTTTTTAGACTTTTTTATAACTGATTATAGCATAGTCTTCAAACATACCAGGATTTCTTGAATTGTGATCTGTTTTTAAGAACGTATTTTGCGAATGTTCCTGGGTGGGGGGCATTGAATATGACGAGTTTATCCACCATGTCGGAGTTGAAGATGGTGAAGTTCCAGGCCACGATACCGCCCCAGTCATGTCCAAGGAGTGTACAGCTACTGTAACCTGGCAGAAACGGAGATTTAAAACATGTAAAAAGAAAAGAAACAATCCATTCTATACCAGCTGTAGGATACTATTGTTTATATACATGTAGTTTAATTACCATGAGTTTTTTCAATATGGGATTATAGTTGTACGTGTTCATGCCCAGTAAGTGAATAAATGGTTATAGGGTGGGGATCTCAACAATTTCGAAGTTATGACTCGGGGGCTATGTCCCCAGGGGTGGGTTTATACCTCAGGGCATATGTTGATTGGATAGTTGTATGACCCAGACACTATTTCCCCAGAGGTGGGGATGGACCCAGGGTCCGATACTGATTGGAAGGTTGTATCCGTCTGTTCATGCCCAGAAAGTGTATATATGGTTATAGGGTGGGTATCTCAATAGATTCAAAGTTATGACCCACAGGTTATGTCCCCAGGGGTGGGGATGGAACCGGGGGACGATGCTGGTTGGATGGTTGTTTCTGTCTGTTCATGCTCAGTAAGTGTATAACTGTGGTTTCAGAGAAGAAAATCTTTAAAGGTTTTTCCCTATATAAGTTTATGTAATACATGGGAATCATATGTGACACCAATAGTCTTGAGTTGAATAAACTTGATAGAGGACCATAAGCTTATGATACATGCAAAATTTAAGACCTCTAGCTCACGCAGCTTCAGAGAAGATTTTTTTAAAGACTTCCCTTTATAACTCTATGTAAAACTGTAAACCCCAAGGTCATCATTTGAGCAAACTTAGTAGAAGACTACATGTATAAGCATATTGTAAATACAAACTATTAAACCTATAGCTCTTGTAGTTTCAGAGAAGATTTGTTTGAATATTCTCCTATACAACACCATTTTAACAAACATGGTAGAGGACCATAAGCTGATGTAGCATGCAATGTATGCCTTGTGGTTTTGGAGAAGATTTTTCTAGTGTCTCTATATAAGTCTACGTAAAACATGCAAAAACTCCCATTTACAAATGTTGGATGCCCAGGACACAGCCATTTTTGACCCATCGGACTTCATTTGAACAAAACTGATACTGGCATTGGAGACCATTAATAATAGAAAAACTGTTAAAATCTCTTCAGCAGTTCTTGAGAAGAAGATTTTTCAAGGTTTCCACCTTTTATGTAATGGTGGCCATCTTGAATTATTTTAACATTCTTGAAAGTCATTGACCTCAGCATCAGCCATGTGAATGGTACAGTTTAAACGGACAGATGGACAATGCACAAAAGAGCAGTCACAATAGTTAACTTTGAGTCTTCGGCTCAGGTGAGGTAAAAGTGTAAAACTTCCAAAAGGACTATTGGTCAGCCATCTTTGAAAAGAAAATCCAAAATGGATGGGGTATGGTTAATTGAAATTTTCATCCAAATGCATATTATAGGCATGAACAATGTCAATGATATAATAGATGACAGTAATTCAACACTTGTGAACATAATATCAGAAACAATATTTATTTGGCAGAAATAGTGCCCTTTATATTTGAAAAGTTTAGTACAATTTTACTCAAAGATGTTTTGTTTTTTATGTTAAATAAATTTATCTCACAGTCTTAGTAGATAATAAATAATAATAAACATAAAAGCAAGTCAAATAATAATATTAACAAGATGAACATATGAACACATTCTCTGGTTTGAAAGATGCCCTTAGCTTAATACAGAGAAAACAATGTTTTAGGGACATGATTTCAAATTTATTCTATGATTTTAAGCTTGAATTTTATTAATAAATAAAATCAACAGACTCCGGTTGCTAATCTCAGAATGTTATTGAATATGGGACCGTTAAAGTCCCTATCCCGCCAACAACATACACACCGTCTCTAAACCTACTGATGACGAGGTATATACACTGAACAAAATTGCTAAGTATCAACTTTTGTATCTTAACTAATTTTCTTACTTTAAATATATTTTAGAATATATATATGATAAGTATTTTGTTTTGACCCATAGTTTGTAAACATTTATTTTTTGTTTAAATTGTTGCATCTTTTGAGAGTTACCCTCCCTTTATATGAAAACATGAAATGTACTGATAAAACACATAACATGAATCAAAGATCGCTTAAAGATATAAAATTCTTAAAACAAGTATGAAATAATAGAAAAAAACATAAAAAGTTGACCCATTTATCGCAGATTTTCCGTCTATAAAAAAAATAATATCGATAATCTTAAATTACCTCCCTTTACATTGAATATTGTTTGAAATTCAAGTAATTGTAATTCAGCGTTAACATTAAATATTTCGAAAATTTCTTCTGCAAACGCATTTGTATTGGTAATGCTAGTAAAACATGATGTCAAAATAATTTTAACTGGCATATTTTAGAATTAGGAACATCGAAAGCTTCCATAATTCGAAGTACTTAATAAAATCCTATATACCCAGTTGTATAAGGTAACTTATTTCTAAGAAAACACATTGACTTAAAAGTTTTAAAATATGTTCATGCAATCAGAGCAGACGATTTACACTCGTTATTTTGCAGTTTAACCGTATCTCTCATCAAGATCAATATACACAAAACAATGAGAATATTATTGATATATTAGGTTGATACTTAGCAATTTGGTTTAGTATATATGTACATGTAACTTACATATTTTGAGAATCCAAACTCTATAGACACAACATAAATTTAATCAGCCAGGCCAAACCCCAAAAATGGAGCATCAAATTAAGAGTTACTAACTCATAATTCATTTTACGCATATTCAATTATGGGTATTTTAAAAGCCCGTGAAAAACTATACTTTTAATTGGCACATATACATTATTATATGACCTAAACATCTGGATAGAGTTTTGATAAAAGGTTTCGTAGAGTAATTTTGCCATTATTTGGCAGGTTAATTTTTCAAAGGTTCGTCTTTATAGTGCAGCGAATACCGAATATGATTCGAATATGGGACATAATCAATTCATCGAATATTCGAGTGTATCATTACACCTCTATTGAATTCCATCTTGAAAGTACAAAAGCAAATATCCAAGACATAGCGAGTTTCTATATTGCAAGAATCTTTCTCACGAGGGATTTTTTTTCCGTATCATGACAAAATGTTAAACTATATATTATATATTCTGTGATGAATTTCTTTCCAATCTTCAATATTTTTACACCAGTTTGCCTTTTTACACCAGTTTGCACGAGAACACCAAGACAACGTTACGTCATACAAACAAAACAAGTGGAACCGGAACTCTTCGTTAATTTCCGTAATCGGTATTTCCTAGTGGCGAAATCTGACGAAGATGTCCGTAAAACAATCGAAACGTCATTTGGCGTTCCCGCCACTGACGGAAAAGGCCGAGCAATGTTCCGTACTGCGAAATATATCCAAGTGGGAGATATTTCGCAGTAGTTGGAGATATTTCGCAGTAGAGAAAACGAGTAGATATAGCTTTTCTATTCCCAGAATTTCCTATACAAATCACAGACAAATATGTAATATAGTGCTATACGAGTTTAGCATGACATACAACATAGTCAAACAGAAAATAATATCCGAGCATGTAGTCAAGATTTGTATTAAATAATCAAGATTGTCATGTATCCCTTTAATATGAAACTAACAGCCATTATAACATAAAGAATGATCTGGGACAGAATGATTTAAGGTAATATACACGTCAAAGAATATACGATAACAGCTTATAAGACTTCCGTCTCTGTGTGTGTTTACTTTGCTGTAGAGAATATATGATTATACTGATTCCCTGGGGCTGGCGTGGCGCAGTCGGTAGCGCGGCGGATTTGTAACCGGAGGCCCCGGGTTCAATCCTCCGTGGTGCCACTGAGTTCCGTCGGTGTGTTCTTGGGCAAGACACTTTACCTTAGCCTCGTCCGTCGGATGGGGACGTAAACCGGGCGGTCCCGTGTATAGGTCTATCCTCCGAGCACGTTAAAGAACCATAGGAATCTATTCGATAATAAGAGTAGGGCAGGTTCCCAGATTCCTATGTATCCTTCCCCTCTCTATGGGGCGGCTCTAAATAACCTATACTGTGTTGATGAGCCGTTAAACAACATTCAAATCAAATCATTCATTCATTTAAATAAATTAAATAACTGGACTAATGTATAAACAATGTAAAACATAATGAGCAAACACCATTTTGGGAACGTCCAAATTCCCTTGAGGTAAAACTCAACACAATTTAAGCAAACGATGTTAAGATCAAATATAATCTTATTATACTAAAAGGAAAAAGAAACGCATAATGGGGATTTTCGCTATATACTGTATGTTGAATATGCTTCTGCTAATCGAATGGCACAGGGCGACATTAGGTCTGTCCTTTTGGAAAGAAGGCTTAAACAGCACCGAACACAACCATTGTTACCCCTTTAAAGTTTCATTATCGCCAGAATGCGCATTTGACTCAAGCAGATGAGAAAACTCAGTCTTTAAACGTTGCAGTCTCTTAACAACACAATACTGAAATGGCTTGATTTTTTTAAGCGAAACTTCAACATTTATGAATTTCGTGTAACAAAGTATACTTTAATTAAAAGTTCTACTACATGAAAGAGTTGTCCTTTCTGTAATAAGGTGCAGCCCCTTTTTGTACAAAACACATTGAGATATATCTGGAATATTACGTGGAATTATGTGTGTATAATAGTGTAGTATAGGCATTTTTTTGATTATGCGTTTCTTTTTCCTTTCAGTATATAATAACAATTGACACTCTTTCCTTTAGTTTTCTTGTATATAGTGAGAAAAAATACCTTCAAGAGCAGGTTATATAAATGTTTTCAAAGGGAATTAATTAAAAAACAAATGAACCATAGAGTTATGGGCCTTTATCAGATTTATTCAATGAATCATGCCGAAGATGTGTACAAAGTTTCATTGGTGTAGACCTTATACTTTGAAAGTTATTAGCCACAATCAGTTGTCAGGTAAAAGTTATTAGAACGACAGACGTAGGGCCCAACGGACAGACAGACGCCACAACACAATACGTCCCTACTGGTGTATAAAAAGAATCCTTTTGAATATTCATGACACAAATATTCTTTTTATTACACGGTGAAACGAGTCAGAATTGATAACGGGTGAGACAATTCATAGAGCTCTCTTAAGATCGTAAACTCCGCCCAGCATTGTCCAAGCTCAATTTGGCCATAAACATTTACTGTGTGTTCTATAGACCATCAGGTTTGTTTGTGGGCAGTGTGAGCTTTATCTACAGGTGTAAATACAATATTACTTGAATTGGTCAAATGGCATTACATGGTCAGTTAATTATTTGATTGACAAAGTGGATCCATGAATTATTTCCATATTTGGTACTGTTACCCATGAAGTGCCCTAAATTGCAACAGGGACAGTTTAGTTTATAGTCGCCACTTAAACACGCTAAAAACGTGGTATTCCATATTGCTGGTTTCCAGTATGATTGTAAAGAAAGTATCTGAAAACCGGTTTGATCAGGATAATGAGTCTGTGTCTGACTTACAACCAAAGAGCTAATATCATCACGTGTTAGCTCTAAGAGATCGCTCACATGGCAAATTATCGGAACCCAATCAGAATGCAGATTGTGGCATTTGTTATATATTATTTAATACCGCAACAAACCAACTGCGCCAAACTGCGCCTTTGGTGCAGTCGGTTAGAGCATTGTCTGCTATATGTATACTGAACCAAAGGTTCATGGTTCGAGCCTTATATAAGGCAACATTTTTTAAACCATACAATGTTAAGATATTTCAGGAATAAATCTGATTGGTTCCGACAATTTGCATTTCAGAGGATTCATCCTAATTGTCAGTGTATTAGGCAGAAATTCAAGACTTGGGTGTGCAAATATGCAAATTATAGGGTGTGCAAAATAATTCGCTAACAAGAGCTATGAGTCAATTAGCGTCAAGTGGGTGTCTCTGCGGCAATTTATTTTCACAGATAAAGGTGGAAAAGGTACATTTTAGATCATCTTTCTTCTATAAATGTATACAAAACATAACAATATTGAGAAAGTAAGAGTTTGGATAGAAGTGTTGTTTAGCAAAAAAAAAAAAAAAAAAAAATGTTTTCTCCACCCACTACACCAAATATTGGCCTCGATTTTTAAAAAAAGCGGCCATGCGAAAGATGTGTGGCTGTATGGTTCGCTGCGTAATACACTGCTACTTCTACTATCTAACAGATGGATCTGGTTCTTTCATATGCCCGGAGGCGACTCCAGTACATATGACCTCATATCGTCCTCTACAACCGGATAAAGCATTGGAAGTACCGTATTGTCTCTAATATTAGCACCCGGGCACTATGCAAAATGTCTTATTGTTGTATAAAAAAAATAAAATGTTTTTGTCTTATTAGGGGAAATACGGTAAGTGACTTTCTGGTCATTGGGATATTGTTCTGCTGCGGCATCCCAAATTCACAACCATGGAGTCACTAGGCAAACACGCTGCCAGTGACAGCAGTGCCGCCTTGTGCCCATTCTATAATGAATGATTTAATGAAAACTAGAAACTTAATTCTATTCTTTAACAGTTTTTATTTTTATTTTCTATATGTATATCCAACTATATCAAACATCAATAATTAATACTGGAAACATTATCACTACAACCTTGAAACCAAATAATTTTAAGTCACAAGCACTAATTGGCAAGTTTTTATACATAATTGATGCATACTCAGTTACAACATCACTGTAGGTACCATATACAATACTGTAATAGGAAAATAAACCACTTTTAAAATTTTAAAGGCACACATGGCAATCTCGATTCAAACCAATTAACAAACTACATTTTTTCTACACAATTTGAATATTTGGTAATCATGCTTTGTAATTTTTCAAACCGAAAAAAACCTACTAGAGGCCCAATAGGGTCTGTATCGCTCTACTGGCTGTATGGTGTCTGTAAGGCTTAAAATGATTTTATCTCATTGATAAACATCTTGTTACAAATTTAGTCGAAATCTAGTGTAAAACAAAGCTTTCGTGTTCTATGCACTATAGGGACCGTGCATTCTACCCTAGTCAGGACCGAAATGCTTAAAAAGTATCATTCTCCTGATCAGTTCTTCTAGAGACTTAAACCTCAGGTCTACCTCGCTAAAATGTGCAGTACAATACAGAGAAGGTAAATAATATACAACTATCTACTTCTGTTGAGGTCAATAGTATACAACTATCTACTTCTGTTGAGGTCAATAGTATACAACTATCTACTTCTGGTGAGGTCAGTGGTTAAAACTATTCATCCAAGGGAATGACTTTTGACCCGAAGCAGTGAACTATTGACCGAGATGCAGACGACTTTACTGCTGAGGGTCAATAGTCATTCCCGAGGAGGAATAGTTTTAACCGTTGACAGAAAAAGAAGTACCGGTAGATAGTTGTTTTATTGTATTGAATCGTAGAGAAAAAAGTACGAAAATGTGTCCATTGTTAATTTTTATAGTATGTCATTGAGCGCTTATGGTAAATAACTGATATTGGTAACAAATCGCTTGAATGATCTGGAAGATACTATTGACTCGGCAAGAGAACTATCCACCCGAAAGAGAACTACTGACTCGCACGTCTGGTATAAACTGGATCGGACACGTTTTCAAGTCAGTGGTTCATGCTAATGACTTTCACGTGACTGCATGCTTTTCAGCCAATAAAAACTATGTACATAAATTGATATATAATAATTATAATTATTCATCCAAGGAAATGACTATTCAGCAGTGAGCAGCAGTGAACGTCATTCTCAAAAAAGGTTATTCACCGCTAAAATGACTACTGACTGCAAAATTGAGTTGAACCGGATAGGAAACATTTTAAAGTCAATAATTCATACTAATGGCTTTCACCCTACTTCTTTTAGTTGATAAAAACTACTTATTTTAAATGAGATAATAAATGTTTATATATACATATACGATAAAAACTTCAAGACTGCCATGTGTTCCTTTAAGCGTTGTCAGAACTTAACCATCTTAACTACATTGTATAACATTTGATTAACAGGTAAAATGTAAAGAACCAAAAATTATAAAAAAAAAACTGACTCAAAAATAAGTCTGCATAGAAACTAAGTGCAACTGATGTTTTAACAACAGGAAATATGGTGGCCATGTGAGAATATAAAAAAAATTCATGGGTATCCTGTGAAGATAGGTAATTCCAACCCGAGGTGTGTTTTTATCGGAACGGAGGTTCTGATTAAAACACTTATACCGAGGGTTGGAATTCCCTATCTGAACCGAATACCCATGATAAATTATTTTTCTTACATAACAGAGACATGTTGTGAGTTGACGCCGCCAGCGATTAACGTTTTGCATGTTTTCCTGCATACCGGATGTTGGCGTGCGTAAATTTTATATCGACCCTAGGGTGAGATGGAAATATCTAGCCCCGGTAAAATGACCGATATCCTTATCCGGTATGCAAGAAAACTCTATCTGACATGAGACGTCATGACGTCACCTTATTCTAGCATTAATCAAATACAGTTATTCTGAAGCTTCTTATTACTTTATGCCTGTACTAAAAGCACATAATGGGAGAAAAATAATCCGTCATGAGTTTATCCATGTGAGATAGGGAAATCTCACCCTCGGGATCAGAACTGCAACCAAGAATTCGGCACAGCCTCATCCCTGGTTACAATTCTGACCCCCCGGGTGAGATTTTCTTATCTCACATGGATACTCATATTGGATTCTTATAACCTCAACTTCATTTTTCCATTATGACAGAAGAAATAGAACTCAACATTCCGTGGTTACCAATTCCTCACCTTGATAATCAACTATGATCCGTAGTAACAACATTCACAAAACCACAAACATTTTCTTCCAATCCCAGTGTTATCCCAGGGAGAGTCGACCACCTCCATTATGCATACTTGAACTCAAGCACTCATCAAGCTCTCTCAAGATTGCATCATGCATGTCTTTGCTGTAGACATGTGAAGCATTTTTATGATGATGTTTTTGGCACACAGATATAACTTAGTCAAACAAAGGTAAGTTAGTGCTAGAAGTAATCAGAATAGTCGTCAGTTACTAAATGTTCACAAATTATCTTAAAAAGTATGGTGTTTGCATTTTGTTGGAAATTTGTTATTCAATCTGAGCATGTTTTTACATTTTTTTTTAAAAGTTTGGCTTTCACCAATCAAGAACATGTAGCACACATTTTACAGCTAAGCTGATTTGAAAGTGCAGTTCCAGTCAGGGTGAGCATATATACTGAGGGGAATGGGAGCTAGGGACAATGTGCATTTTTACATCAAATTTAATTCAAATAATAATTGTTTTCTGATTTTATTTCGAAAATGTGTCTAATTTAAGGATCACAAATACCACATTTTGCTACAATTTAAAATTTTCCAACAGCAGTCATCCATCACACATTCAAACTCTTTTTTTTTTTAAACATATACTGGATTCATTCAAACAAACAGATATAATTTTAATGTCATTACCCAATTAACGAGCGCAACCGAAAATATAGCATCACACAGTCAGTAAGCTTTTACCATTTACAAAGTAACCCGTAAATATATAAATACATAATGTATTGATATGTATGAGACGTCATGACGTCACGTTGACGTCGCTTTATTCTAACATTAATCAAATACAGTTATAATTTTTCATTTTCCGTAAATTAACTTTGTATGTAAAATACAAATACCATTCAATATAAATCTACATTTTTTTTTGTAAAAAGAGGTAGCCTATAGCGTTGTTAAAAATGTTATCATTACATATAGATCTCACGGAGCTGGTGAATGTAGAAAGAGAACATAGATCTCACGGAGCTGGTGAATGTAGAAAGAGAACATAGATCTCACGGAGCTGGTGAATGTAGAAAGAGAACATAGATCTCACGGAGCTGGTGAATGTAGAAAGAGAACATAGATCTCACGGAGCTGGTGAATGTAGAAAGAGAACATAGATCTCACGGAGCTGGTGAATGTAGAAAGAGAACATAGATCTCACGGAGCTGGTGAATGTAGAAAGAGAACATAGATCTCACGGAGCTGGTGAATGTAGAAAGAGAACATAGATCTCACGGAGCTGGTGAATGTAGAAAGAGAACATAGATCTCACGGAGCTGGTGAATGTAGAAAGAGAACATAGATCTCACGGAGCTGGTGAATGTAGAAAGAGAACATAGATCTCACGGAGCTGGTGAATGTAGAAAAAGAACAGAGAGCCTTCTAAGATGTTTCAAACTTGATCATAAGGTATTTCTGAAATCTATTTCTGATAATTAGCAGATGTTCACTGTAGACAATAGCATTTTATTTTTCTTCTGCTGTGATAGGACACAGACATATTAATAAATTTGTTATTAGGTCTGTGGTTATGAGCAGTACATTTGGGCTATTTTATTTTTTGTCTGCTGTGTTAGGTGAAGAGGGTTGTGGGGATATATAGACAACATTTAGCAAGCATTTTGTATCAATTGTAGACACTGGTAATAGTTTTCATGGGACACATCAAATGGAAAAACTTCAACAAATATCTCTAATTTATATAAACACTTTTTAAAACCATCCACTTCACCCATATTGACAATACTGTTTATCCAGAATTGGTATGAATGGAGTCTCCATGTAGGTACAAACATGGTAGGTAATCTCCACATGGAAAACAGATGTTGGAGAATACTTAATTTCGTTCTCTCTACTAGCTTTACTAGTCTCCCTTTTGACAGGTAATGAAATATTCATAATCTCCCTTTGACACGTAATGAAATATTCATAATCTCCCTTTGACAGGTAATGAAATATTCATAATCTCCTTTTGACAGGTAATGAAATATTCATAATCTCCTTTTGACAGGTAATGAAATATTCATAATCTCCCTTTGACACGTAATGAAATATTCATAATCTCCCTTTGACGGGTAATGAAATATTCATAATCTCCTTTTGACAGGTAATGAAATATTCATAATCTCCCTTTGACAGGTAATGAAATATTCATAATCTCCTTTTGACAGGTAATGAAATATTCATAATCTCCCTTTGACACGTAATGAAATATTCATAATCTCCCTTTGACAGGTAATGAAATATTCATAATCTCCTTTTGACAGGTAATGAAATATTCATAATCTCCCTTTGACACGTAATGAAATATTCATAATCTCCTTTTGACAGGTAATAAAATATTCATAATCTCCTTTTGACAGTTAATGAAATATTCATAATCTAGTGTGTTAAATTCCTCTCAAGTACTACGTCTGCAAATAGGATTGTGCAATATGAACATTGCGAGACATGGCAAAGTCACTTGTCAAAAGGTCAAGCAGTCAAGCCTCTTAAGCTGTCAACATGGTATTACAATACTTGTGTCATTACATTTATAAATGTCACAAAGTATGGAGTAGCCAGTGTATAAAATTTGTGTACGTCACACATTATAGAATAGTCAGTAATTTGTGAATGTTGATAAATTAAAACAACAAACAATCCCAAAGGTGTGTATAATATCAGGTAAGGAAAGGCGTTGCGTATACAATTAAACCCAGAGGACATGATCTTATTCATAATGTCAACACCCCTAAGAAAACGTTTTTGTGACGCCATTAACTACATGACTAACATTTCACAGCGGCTTATGATAGGAGTCTATATTTCATTCATGCTTTCTGAATATTTACTTCTTCAACAATATTCATGAAAAACAAACTTGTATATAAATGTTAATCACTACATGTTACAAAATTAATATAAAACATTTCACAACTGGTTTAATATGCGTATTTACTTTATAAATAAACATACTTGGGTTTATTTTTACACTCTATATGGCAAGAATATTGCTCTAGCTCTAATTATAACTGATGTTATAAACAAATAATACTATTTCCTTGTTGGCATGTCACAACATTTAAAGGGACATTTCACAAATGGTTTAATACGCGTACTTACTTTATAACTCGTACTTACTTTATAACTATACATACTTTTGTTTATTTATGCACTGTTTGGCAAGGATATTGCTCCAAATATAACTAATGTGATAAACAAATAATACTATTTCCTTGTTGGCATGTCACAACATTTAAAGGGACATTTCACAAATGGTTTAATACGAGTACTTACTTTATAACTCGTACTTACTTTATAACTATACATACTTTTGTTTATTTATGCACTGTTTGGCAAGGATACTGCTCCAAATATAACTAATGTGATAAACAAATAATACTATTTCCTTGTTGTCATGTCACAACATTTATTTAAAGGGTCATATGGCAATGTTGAGATATTTATCTGTGATGTGTACCTAGATTTATTATACACCATGATATTTACTTTAAAGCCGCATGCAAAGATAATATTTGAAAATTAATTAGAATTTCAATTTTGTCTTGGCTATTTTACCATTGATTCACTATAATCAACACTAAGAAATATGTCAAAATAATTTGTTTTGAACTACCTGAGAAATAAATATATATACATTTTGAACAAGATGGCCAAAAAGGCATGCAGACACTCTACTGGCTAACATGGTAAAAACAACAAAAATCAGATGAAAAATTAAAGAGATATAGTGTTAACGAAGCAAAATCTAGCATTTTGCAATAAACTCTTGTGTTAACAGGTCTTCTTAATGTTTAATGTGCTCATCAATCTAAATAACGTCTAGGTTAGTCAATATCAATGATAACCAATCTTCTTCACTTTCCTTGATACCCAACTTTCCTCGATAACTGATCTTCATCACTTTCCTTGATAATTGACATCACTTTCCTTGATACCCAACTTTCCTTGATAAAAGATCTTCATCACTTTCTAAATTACTTATCATTCTTTAAAGCAATGCTTAGTCTTGGTAAATAAAGATTTTGTGCATGGGAATCACTGAGAAGTACTATAATCACATGGGAGATAACTAAAAATTGTACAGCCAGATTAGCACAAAGTAGTTATCAGGTGTCCTATTTTACCTGCGAAGTGACTGTAGAATATAATAATAATAAAAACTCTATACCCAGTACAACTAAGGCAAATATAAACATATCAATCAGTTTAAAATGTTAATATATCCTCCTTCTACCACCTTTAGTCAAAATTGCCACATGACCCTTTAATATAAATAATAGCCATAATAACAAATAATTACAACGACAATACTTTTTTAAATGACAGAATAATATAAAGACACAACAATATCACCCTACAGCACAAAATAACTTATGGTTAATTCACACCTTAAGAAAATATGATATTTTTTTTGTAATTTATTTTAGAAATATGATAATAGCTTATATGACATCCATCACTGTGAGCATTTGCTTTGCCACATGCTATAAATCATTTCATTGTAATTTGATGTTAACAGCTGCTGTCTTTGAGCAAATAACACATTTATTTAAATAAATTCTTTAACTGGATTCAATGTGCATAATGTAAAACACAAAACACAACAACAACGAGTTCTAGTAATACTATTTTCCTTGCAGAAATTGCCTAATTAATTGATTACATTCGTGAGGCTTATCTAATGTTACAAAATGATTTGAATTGTTTATGACTTTGACGGTCAAATTTGTGACAAACTTCTTGGAAAGTTCTGCGAGCTCCGTGTTCAGGTAGTCATCTGGGTCACCCCACACGACCATTGTAGGTAGGTTGATCTTGTCGGTCTTCTCGCTGTACAGCACCGGACTAGCAAACGCAGCCCGGTAATAGTTGATCGGACAAGACAAACCCCCTGAAAAACAACAACAAAAAAAGGGTTCATTTTCATTATTCTTTAAATGACTGATAAGAATTTTTGAAGAATAATTCTCAGAAATTCTTATATCACCTAAGACATTTGTCCTTAGTTCAAATTATTAAATCTTTAATGTTTGAATTGCAGAAGACAAATGGATCCAGCTACCCCTATTCACTGCTTTAGAATGACCTAACTTAAAGGTTAGTCCACTTTATAAAGGGATGAAAGGGACAGCATCCCAACTTTCAAAAGGCTGACTTGCTGAAACTCTGTATTGTTGGCTTTTAATAGTGAAATAACAGTTAAAGGCAATTGTTTGACCGCCATTCAAAATACGTAAGTATTTATATTTTATTGAAATTTAATATGTTTTACAGTAAATCTATATGTCCCCATGTATACATATCTTTAAAATAACAGCCATAGAATTGCATTTCCATAGAATATGTATCATACCTTTACTGGAAAACTGTATTTCCACATAATGTGTGTACCATACCTTAACAGGAGAATTGTATTTCCACAGAATGTGTACATACCATACCTTAACAGGAGAACTGTATTTCCACAGAATGTGTGTACTATACCTTTACTGGAGAACTGTATTTCCACAGAATGTGTACATACCATACCTTTACTGGAGAACTGTATTTCCACAGAATGTGTGTACTATACCTTTACTGGAGAACTGTATTTCCACAGAATGTGTACATACCATACCATTACTGGAGAACTGTATTTCCACAGAATGTGTGTACTATACCTTTACTGGAGAACTGTATTTCCACAGAATGTGTACATACCATACCTTTACTGGAGAACTGTATTTCCACAGAATGTGTGTACCCTACCTTAACTGGAGAACTGTATTTCCACAGAATGTGTGTACTATACCTTTACAGGAGTATTGTATTTCCACAGAATGTGTCTACCATACCTTTACGGGAGAACTGTATTTCCACAGAATGTGTACATACCATACCTTTACTGGAGAACTGTATTTCCACAGAATGTGTGTACTATACCTTTACTGGAGAACTGTATTTCCACAGAATGTGTACATACCATACCTTTACTGGAGAACTGTATTTCCACAGAATGTGTGTACCATACCTTTACTGGAGAACTGTATTTCCACAGAATGTGTGTACTATACCTTTACAGGAGTATTGTATTTCCACAGAATGTGTCTACCATACCTTTACGGGAGAACTGTATTTCCACAGAATGTGTGTACCATACCTTTACCGGAGAATTGTATTTCCACAGAATGTGTGTACCCTACCTTTACCGGAGAATTGTATTTCCACAGAATGTGTGTACCATACCTTTACCGGAGAATTGTATTTCCACAGAATGGGTGAACCATACCTTTACAGGAGAATTGTATTTCCACAGAATGTGTACATACCATACCTTTACTGGAGAGCTGTATTTCCACAGAATGTGTGTACTATACCTTTACAGGAGAATTGTATTTCCACAGAATGTGTACATACCATACCTTTACTGGAGAACTGTATTTCCACATAATGTGTGTACCCTACCTTTACTGGAGAATTGTATTTACACAGAATGTGTGTACCTTACCTTTACTGGAGAACTGTATTTCCACAGAATGTGTGTACCATACCTTTACTGGAGAACTGTATTTCCACAGAATGTGTGTACTATACCTTTACGGGAGTATTGTATTTCCACAGAATGTGTCTACCATACCTTTACGGGAGAACTGTATTTCCACAGAATGTGTGTACCATACCTTTACCGGAGAATTGTATTTCCACAGAATGTGTGTACCCTACCTTTACCGGAGAATTGTATTTCCACAGAATGTGTGTACCATACCTTTACCGGAGAATTGTATTTCCACAGAATGGGTGAACCATACCTTTACAGGAGAATTGTATTTCCACAGAATGTGTACATACCATACCTTTACTGGAGAACTGTATTTCCACATAATGTGTGTACCCTAACTTTACTGGAGAATTGTATTTACACAGAATGTGTGTACCTTACCTTTACTGGAGAACTGTATTTCCACAGAATGTGTGTACCATACCTTTACTGGAGAACTGTATTTCCGCAGAATGTGTGTACTATACCTTTACAGGAGTATTGTATTTCCACAGAATGTGTCTACCATACCTTTACGGGAGAACTGTATTTCCACAGAATGTGTGTACCATACCTTTACCGGAGAATTGTATTTCCACAGAATGTGTGTACCCTACCTTTACCGGAGAATTTTATTTCCACAGAATGTGTGTACCATACCTTTACCGGAGAATTGTATTTCCACAGAATGGGTGAACCATACCTTTACAGGAGAATTGTATTTCCACAGAATGTGTGTACCCTACCTTTACTGGGGAATTGTATTTCCACAGAATGTGTGTACCCTACCTTTACTGGGGAATTGTATTTCCACAGAATGTATGTACCATACCTTTACTGGAGAATTGTATTTCCACAGAATGTGTGTACCCTACCTTTACTGGGGAATTGTATTTCCACAGAATGTGTGTACCATACCTTTACTGGAGAATTGTATTTCCACAGAATGGGTGTACCATACCTTTACTGGAGAATTGTATTTGCACAGAATGTGTTTACCATACCTTTACTGGAGAACTGTATTTCCACACAGGGTTCCCCCACTTATTGGAAGGCCAAATTCAAGGACTTCTCAAGGACTTTCAAGGACCTTTTTTCCAAATTCAAAGACTAATATTCGCGCAATGTAATGCCCAAAACAGCTACAAATATTCTAAGAACGCACAACCAACAGCCATTTTTGGGATGAACAGCAAAAATCCAGAATTTAAGGACTTTCAAGTACATTATCAGATTTTTCAAGCACTTTCCAGGCCTTGAATTTTTTTTTTTCAAATTCAAGTACTTTCAAGGATTTCAAGGACCCGTGGGACCCCTGTCCACAGAACGTGTGTACCCTACCTTTACTGGAGAACTGTATTTCCACATAATGTGTGTACCCTACCTTTACTGGATAATTGTATTTACACAGAATGTGTGTACCTTACCTTTACTGGAGAACTGTATTTCCACAGAATGTGTGTACCATACCTTTACTGGAGAACTGTATTTCCACAGAATGTGTGTACTATACCTTTACAGGAGTATTGTATTTCCACAGAATGTGTCTACCATACCTTTACGGGAGAACTGTATTTCCACAGAATGTGTGTACCATACCTTTACCGGAGAATTGTATTTCCACAGAATGTGTGTACCCTACCTTTACCGGAGAATTGTATTTCCACAGAATGTGTGTACCATACCTTTACCGGAGAATTGTATTTCCACAGAATGGGTGAACCATACCTTTACCGGAGAATTGTATTTCCACAGAATGTGTGTACCATACCTTTACCGGAGAATTGTATTTCCACAGAATGGGTGAACCATACCTTTACAGGAGAATTGTATTTCCACAGAATGTGTGTACCCTACCTTTACTGGGGAATTGTATTTCCACAGAATGTGTGTACCATACCTTTACTGGAGAATTGTATTTCCACAGAATGTGTGTACCCTACCTTTACTGGGGAATTGTATTTCCACAGAATGTGTGTACCATACCTTTACAGGAGAATTGTATTTCCACAGAATGGGTGTACCATACCTTTACTGGAGAATTGTATTTGCACAGAATGTGTTTACCCTACCTTTACTGGAGAACTGTATTTCCACACAGGGTTCCCCACCTTCAGTATTGGAAGGCCAAATTCAAGGACTTCTCAAAGACTTTCAAGGACCTTTTTTCCAAATTCAAAGACTAATATTCGCGCAATGTAATGCCCAAAACAGCTACAAATATTCTAAGAACGCACAACCAATAGCCATTTTTGGGATGAACAGCAAAAATCCAGAATTTAAGGACTTTCAAGTACCTTATCAGATTTTTCAAGCACTTTCCAGGCCTTGATTTTTTTTTTTCAAATTCAAGTACTTTCAAGGATTTCAAGGACCCGTGGGAACCCTGTCCACAGAACGTGTGTACCCTACCTTTACTGGAGAACTGTATTACCACATAATGTGTGTACCCTACCTTTACTGGAGAATTGTATTTACACAGAATGTGTGTACCTTACCTTTACTGGAGAACTGTATTTCCACAGAATGTGTGTACCCTACCTTTACTGGAGAACTGTATTTCAACAGAATGTGTGTACTCTACCTTTACTGAAAAACTGTATTTCCACAGAATATGTGTACCCTACCTTTACTGGAGAACTGTATTTCAACAGAATGTGTGTACTCTACCTGGAAAACTGTATTTCCACAGAATGTGTGTACCCTACCTTTACTGGAGAACTGTATTTCAACAGAATGTGTGTACTCTACCTTTACTGGAAAACTGTATTTCCACAGAATATGTGTACCCTATCTTTAATGGAGAACTGTATTTCAACAGAATGTGTGTACTCTACCTTTACTGGAAAACTGTATTTCCACAGAATGTGTGTACCCTAACTTTACTGGAGAACTGTAGTTTAACAGAATGTGTGTACTCTACTCTACTGGAAAACTGTATTTCCACAGAATATGTGTACCCTATCTTTAATGGAGAACTGTATTTCAACAGAATGTGTGTACTCTACCTTTACTGGAAAACTGTATTTCCACAGAATGTGTGTACCCTACCTTTACTGGAGAACTGTATTTCAACAGAATGTGTGTACTCAAACTGTATTTCCACAGAATATGTGTACCCTATCTTTAATGGAGAACTGTATTTCAACAGAATGTGTGTATTCTACCTTTACTGGAAAACTGTATTTCAACAGAATGTGTGTACTCTACCTTTACTGGAGAACTGTATTTCCAGAGAACGTGTGTACCCTACCTTTATTGGAGAATGCATATTTGTAAGCCTCTATGTCCTCCTCGGAAGTTTTGGTGTTTTTTAAAGCACCAAATACTATCTTGAAGACGTCCATGTCATTTGCCATCATCAGAAGCTCTGGAACAAACCGAGCTTGGAAAAACATCATGTACCTGCAAGTGAAATAATAGTTCTGCAGATTATAGTGAGAGACGTCCGAATGAGGCCAAGTTATAAGAAGAGCATCACCTACAGGGGCATATACGCTCGTTGTTGGCAAGGTTAAGTTCCAGGTTAAACCTTTTTCAAAGGAAAATAATTCAAAAAATATCAGAGAGTTATGGACCTTTATAAGATGCATTCATTATATCATGTTGAAGATGTGTGCAAAGTTTCATTGTTGTACACCTAATACTTTGAAAGTTATTAGCCACAATCACTTGTACAGGACAAGGTTAATTCCAGGTTAAACTTTTTTTCAAGAGGAATAATTCAAAAAATATGAACGAGAGAGTTATGAGCTTTATCAGATGTATTCATTTGATCATGCTGAAGGTGTGTTCACAGTTTCATTGTTGTAGATCCTATACTTTGAAGTTATTAGCAACAAACAGACAGACGGACAACCCCACAACATAATACAGCCGTATGGGCGTATACCGGGTGTATAAAAACAGTAGGTTGTCCTAATAAAATAATTGTTTAAACTATGCCAGTTAGTGAACAAATTGGATAGAGTTCAAAGAGTGTTGTGTCAAATGTGTGCATGATTCAGCAAATTCCTTGATCTGTGAACTGTTTTGTTTTGCTCTGAGCTTTATGTATAAATTTACGACTAAATTCTCCTTTCTGCGAGCTTACCATGATTTCTTGAACTGAGATATGGTCGACCTCATATATTTTGCGAAAATTCCTGGATGGGGGCAGTTGAATATGATGAGTTTATCCACCATATCTGGGTAGAAAGTCGCAAAGTTCCATGCAACGGCCCCACCCCAGTCATGTGCAATGAGGGTGCAGCTGCTATAACCTATCGGAATGAAGAATATACCAAATTTAAAAACATTAACAATAAATCCAACAAATAAACAGGTTTTCAAATGGCTATGCAGTTCTTAACTACTGTGCATTTCAGGGTGACTGGACATCAAATACAAATCGAGATTTTTTTTTATTACTTGCTCTATGTTTTCATACCTAATATGGTTAGATAGCATGAAAATAGATGCTCCTGGATCTGTTTGTAACAATCTTGCCATAATCATACATTATGCTTCACAAAGCCTAAAATTCAATTTGACCCACCTGTTTACATTATTTTTTAGAAATTGTCGTCGGCGCTTGTCTGTTTCTAGGGTTCGGATGAACCAAGTAAAACGTAGGTTATGCAGGGTGGTGTTGTTGTTCAATGTCCAGCACCTCCAGCAATCGATCATACTTATCTTTTATTTTGGAATGAAAAACATTATATCTGGAAAGTAACAGGTAGGTAAATAGAATACTGCCTTTATATGTTATTATTTACACCACTATTGGTCAACTGATGTTTTAAGTCACCCTATCCTAGAAAAATGGAATGTTCCGTCGCCGCCATTTTGGTTTTCGGCTGTCAAGGGAACTGATGTTTTAAGTCACCCTACCCTAGAAAAATGGAATGTTCCGTCGCCGCCATTTTGGTTTTCGGCTGTCAAGGGAACTGATGTTTTAAGTCACCCTACCCTAGAAAAATGGAATGTTCCGTCGCCGCCATTTTGGTTTTCGGCTGTCAATAAAATTACATGTAAACGGGGGTGTTGGCGGGGTGGTCAAAATGATTTTTTGGTTTTGCGAAGCTTAGAGGATGGCTACGCGAAGATTGCAAACAGATTCAGGAGCATCCGTTTTCATTCTATTCGGTATAAAAACATATAGAAGGTAATAAAAAAAAAAAAAAATTCAAATTCGACGTCTAGAAACCCTGAAATGCACAGTAGCTACGTTTTTCAGTGAAATACAATTCCCCATATTTGACAGCACTCGTGGGGGTGTTTATATTAACATTCTAAACAAATATGGTAAAGATCAGATAAAAATGAAGTAACTACAGATTTAACAAAGGAAAATACAATATAGCATTTTTCAACAAATCAAGGGCCATAACCTGTCATTACTAACTAGATCTAGCTGGTTTTCAAACTTGTCCAAAATTTCAAGATATACCATGCTTTGCACAACTAGACATCATACTGAGGCTTCCTGCCAAATTTTGTAGAAATCCAACACGCCGTTTAGGAGGAGTAGCGCCGACAAGAAATTTAAAGTAAAAATGTCAAAGTGCCATAACTCCGTCAAAAATCAGCAAACTGGAACAAAAGCGCGATATGCACAACTAGACATCTTACCGATGCTTCCTGCCAAGTTTCGTCGAAATCCAACAAGGCGTTTAGGAGGCCGTAATTCCATCAAAAATCAACGAACCGGGAAAAAAATGCAATAGGCACAGCAATGCTTCCTGCTAACACTGCGTTAACACCAAAAAAAAACATATATATATAAAAATAATCAAATAAGAAAATTTAAAAATATTAAAAAAGTATTAAAAAAAAAATATTAAAAATAATAATAAAAAAAAAAAAAAAAAAAATAAATAATCAAAGGTATAAAAAGTAAAACAAAAAAAAAAAATATATATATATATCTATTTATAAAATAAATCAAAAAAATAAATAAATATACTAATAATAAAAAAACAACAAGGCAAAACATCTGGTAAAGTTTGGTTAAGGTCAGATGAAAAATGAAAGCCCTATCGTATTAACGAGGCAAACTATAGCATTTTTAACTAAATCAAGGGCCATAACTCCATTTTTATTGGTCTGATCTGGCTGGTTTTCGAACTTGTGCGAGCTTTCATTGATATTAACAATCTGGTAAAGTTTGGTAAAGATCGGATGAAAAATAAAGGCCAAAAATATCAGCTCCAAAAAGTAGGTCAAGGTCATAGATGAAATCCAGGCATCCAAAAAAAAGATGCACTACCGAAGACACAACTATGTCAGAACAGAATATGTTTTCTTCCAAAGATTAAGCTATAAATTAGGTTTAAAGCATCTAGTGCATAATTCTTGTTCATGAGAAAGTGATGTAAATGTAACTAACAATTAAAGTTATCTGTCCTTTGCTTGGATGGTGAAGGTCACATCCACATTTGCTTTGTCACGTTGCAATGTACCACTCAAGATACAACTATAAGCAAAGTTTGAAAGGTCTTAGTGCATACAGTCTGTAGAAAAGTGACCTAAATGCCAAAGTTGAAGGTAAAAATTATAAGGTTATCTGCCCTTGCTTCGAGGGTCAAGGTCACTTTCACATTTGCTTTGTCACGTTGCGATGTACCACTCCAGATACAACTATAAGCAAAGTTTTAAAGGTCTAGTGCATACAGTTCGTGAAAAAAGTGACCTAAACGCAAAAGTTGAACCTAAAAATTATTAAGTTATCTGCCCTTTACTTGGAAGGGTCAAGGTCACTTCCACATTTGCTTTGTCACGTTGTCATGTACCACCCAAGATACATCTATTAGCAAAGTCTGAAAGGTCTAGTGCATACAGTTTGTGAAAAAGTGACCTAAACGCAAAAGTTCAACCTAAAAATTAGTAAGTTATCTGCCCTTTGCTTGGAGGGTCAAGGTCACTACCACATTTGCTTTGTCACGTTGCGATGTACCACCCATGATACAACTATAAGCAAAGTTTGAAAGGTCTAGAGCATACAGTTTGTGAGAAAATGACTTAAAGGCAAAACTTGAATGTTTACGCCGCCGCCGGAAAAGCAACACCTATGTCTCTTTTTTCTTCGAAAAGGCGAGACAAAAACTATGTTTTTCATTAACCTTGCCACTGAATTGAAGGTCATGGTCATATAGAATATAAGAATTTTTCATGGGTATCCGGTAAAGATCGGGAATTCCAACCCAAGGTATAACTGTTTTATCAAAATGTTCTGCCGAGATTCCGATTAAACAAATTATACCGAGGGTTAGAATTATCTATCTGAACCGGATACCCATGATTGATTCTTTTTCTTGCATATCATTGACATTTTGTGCGTTGACGTCGCCAATAACTTACAGTTAGGCGTTTTTTTACACGATGACGTCGTGCATATGTTCACGTTATTGACTTCATTATTGATGCGCGTGACTTTTATCTTCCCCCATGTTCAAGATCAGGCTTTCCATCTCCCATGTAAAATGCGGATAACCTTATCCAGAATGCAAGAAATATGTTGTTAGTCAGCAAGTATTAACCCTTTACCTGCTACAGATATATATATATATATAATGGACTGTTTTTTCTTTATGTTTCAAAGGTGTTTTGGGGAAAATGACTGATCAGCAGCTGGACATAGTTCATCTGTGTCACTGACATACTTTTTTTAAGACAGTAAATAATGGCATCATGATAATGGCAAAAAGCGATGTCATGTGACCATGAAATATTATAGTTTATTCCGTAACCGTATAATAGTACATTTACCGTGCATCTATATCATTGGCAGGCTTTTTTTTTAAAGCAGCAAAGCATCATATATGACCACATAGGAAACATACTTTTCTTTTTTGGCCTTACACTTATTCAAATTTCAATTCAATTTTAAATGGAAAAAAAGTCAAAAATGATTATATTTTATGATATATAATGATATTTAATAAAAACAACTATTTAATCCTTAGAAGTCAATTTATTAGAACTCACTATCCTCGAAGATAAATAGTTCTAACCCACTGACCCATCTAAGAAATTAAACAGCTGTATATTACTGACTATGAAACAGAGCTACCTAGTTGAAAAACCTGATGGTAAAGTGGCAATAAAAAGAATTTAAGTGATCACTTAAACATTTACGGACTGATATCCTCGACCTCTCAGTTTTCGAACACTTGATATCTGGGTATCTTATCTTCAGCATGATATATTAAATACAATATCCAATCTCAAAAAAACAAACTTACCTTGATTGTAATAAAAATAAACGTGTTTCCATATGATACGTTTTTTAACCCAATGACCGCCATTTTGTATATCTCTTGGAGCTTTTTCCGTTTTCGAACACTTTTTTCTCAAATGGTTTTCTAGGAAACTGTTTTCCCATCGCGGCAATTTTTTGCGAAGTTATGATTTTTTGTTTTTTAAAGAAAACAATACACTATGTACCCCTGACTTTTCTTTCATTGTAAAGGCAAACTAATCGTATTATGTCGAATTCGCACATTTTCTGGCTTTTGAAATCACTTCTGCAGATGGGCAAATCATGTAATTGTACACAAAACCGCGCGCACTCTGTAATTTCTGTTACCGTTCGATTTCACATGATGTTTGAAAACTGATTGGAAGACGATATTAGATTTTCTCAATTAATAAGCATCATATTCAATCACTGGTATTGTAAGAAACCCTGAATAAACATACACTTTTAATCGGCACATATTCATTATGATATGACCTGAAATCCTGGATCGAGTTTTGATCAACTGCTTTGTAGTGTAATTTTGATGTTATCTGGCGGGTTAGTTAGTTTAACAAAAACAATATTAGAACGGATCATGGGGCATAGTTTGGTGCAAATGCACTCTGAATATGACACTGAAACACATTATGTAAGATGGTTTTATTTGTATTTGGTCGACATCTGTGTCTAGGTTTAGATTTATCCAGCACAATAAAGGGACTGGAGGAGACCTGGGTCAATACAAACCATGCGGTTCATATTCAATGTGCATCTACATCAGACTGAGCCACATGATACCCTTGGTTTATTGATGAAAATATTTGGTTTGGAAAACTTGACTCGGCTGTCTTTCAGATCGTCCCCAGAGCCTTAAGACCATGTTCAAATAAAAAAAGAAAGAAAGAAAGAGCAGAATGTTGCATTCAAAATGCACTATCAAAAACAACTTTCATATATGTGTAATTTTAATTTTTCAACGTGTTTCAAAAAGTATGGTATTTATGCCTGTCTTATGGATGGCGGAAGGTATACAGTACTGATTCTACCCAGGAATAAGTGAGTGGTCTGTCTCCACCATTTAAACTCGACAGTCAATCATAGCCTAAAATGTGCTGAAAAAGGACGTTAAATCCCAAACAAACAAACAAAGTTTCCCTGATACATTACGTATTTAGGAGTCTGAATGTCAAAAAACAATTGGCAAAAAAAGTACCCCAAATGGTAGGTAGTATGTTTCTACGAAGCTTCATTGAATATATATCTCAATATTGTAAACATTCAAGGATTGGATGTCATCACAGCTGGATAAACTCTTCCACATATAACTAAGACGTCCAAGCATGAAATAAATAGAGGATCCTACATTCGTGCCTATTTAATACTAAATTTATTAAACAAGTTAGATAAAATTACAAGATGTAAGGCTGCGCGAGTTTAATAAATTCAATATTAAACTTGCACGAATGTGAGATTCTATTTATCACATAACTCCAAAAAAAGCCGCATAAGCAACATTCATTAGTGTAACTGCCTATATATTACGTTGCCATACGTTTGTACAATGACGTCATATTTTTTGTACAATGACATCATAATTTGTACGATGACGTCATATGTGGACTCGGTCTTCTCCGTACGATGCCAAGCAACAGAACTACCTCCTCGATTTCCATAATCAGCTATTTAAACAGTTTTTGAAATCTATGAGACAATTCCGATGTACTCTAAGCTGAACGGAAAAGACCAAATGATGATTTGGCTTTCATTTGCATATTTATTTATTTCACTAGTGTAATATCATAAATATATGGTGGCTTTATTATATATTTTGTTATGTGATAAATAATTAAGGTGTAAACATGCAAGTGAGAAGGTTAGTTCTACGGGAATATTGCTCGTTCATGGTGCACATGACAGTTAGTTATCTAAAGCTTATGTAGCTCACGCTACGTCTGCAATCTTCCTACCTAGGGCTGGAATCAGCTGTTTGATGTCGCCGGCCAGTTTCTCCATTACATAGTTCTGATACCCTGCAGGTTTGTCTGAGTCCCCATATCCACGCTGGTCTACCGCAACAACCCTGTAAATATATATACATTACAGACATGGCGCTGGGGTACTTAGCATCTATTGCGCTGTATTTCATGGCTGGCTTGGTGAGTGAATAGCAGTGAACTAGAAATCTAGTGGACTGGGGTTCAAGCCTCACCAACACCATTGAGTTTTGTTGGCATGTTCTTGGGTAAGAATCGTTCCCTTAGCCTCGTACATCGGATGATGACGTCAACCGGGAGATCCCAGGTATCAGAGCCTATCCTCAAAGCATGATAAAGAACCACGGAAATGTATTTGTTAGTAAGAGTAAGGCAGGTTCCTGGATTCCTATGTATCCTTCCCCTCTCTCTGGGGTGGCTCTAAATAGCCTATAATGTATTGATGAGCCGTTAAACAACATTCATTCATTCACATTATAATTTTTCCCAGTCAAGAGGGAACAAACCCCAGTGGCTTCAAGCCTAGTTCAATTATATTAACAGTTGGCATATTACTCTTTATTTTAACATTATTTTTGCTGCTTGTGCTGTCTTATTATTATCCAATTTTTCTACAGAATAAAATTAAAATAGTTTTTAGAATATAAGATTCAGTTTTAACTACATACATGTATTATTATTGTTTGTTAAGCATACCTGTAATCCTTGCTGAATTCTCGTATCTGGTGGCGCCATGAATACCAGAACTCTGGAAAACCATGGAGGCACAACATCAAAGGCTTGTTTTCATCTCCACATGCTACATAGTGCAGCTTCACATCCTATAAATAGACATAGGAATCTAATAATCTATAAATAGCATAAGACGCAATATCAAGGGCTTGTTTTCATCTCCACATGCTACATAGTGCAGCTTCACATCCTATAAATAGATGTAGGAAAATCTAATAATCTATAAATAGCATGGAGACAGCATCAAAGGCTTGTTATCATCTCCACATGCTACATAGTGCAGCTTCACATCCGATAAATAGACATAGGAATCTAATAATCTATAAATAGCATAAGACGCAATATCAAGGGCTTGTTTTCATCTCCACATGCTACATAGTGCAGCTTCACATCCTATAAATAGATGTAGGAAAATCTAATAATCTATAAATAGCATGGAGACAGCATCAAAGGCTTGTTTTCATCTCCACATGCTACATAGTGCAGCTTCACATCCTATAAATAGATGTAAGGAAATCTAATAATCTATAAATAGCATGTAGACACAACATCAAAGGCCATAGTGCAGCTTTACAGCCTATAAATAGATGTAAGGAAATCTAATAATCTATAAATAGCATGTAGACACAACATCAAAGGCTTGTTTTCATCTCCATATGCTACATAGTGCAGCTTCACATCCTATAAATAGATGTAGGGAAATCCAATAACCTATGTATATATAACATTTTCATCCATGCATGCTGAATATCCTATAAATAGATACAAGGAAATTCAGCAATCTATAAATAACACAAAATCAGTATATACTATTGTTTGGGGCACATTTTCCAAACGGGTTTCAGCTTTTTTGTTGTACCTTAGTTTTGAAATTTAGTCAACAAAATAATTTTGAAAGAAACAAGTGCCCAAAACAATAGAAAATTGTGTATTTTTTATTGCATAATACCCTTTAAAACTTTCAAAAATAAAGTTTGTATTTTTTTTTCTATAGGATTTATTAGACTAAAAATAATCTAGACCAAGACACAGTGTAGACAAAGACATACTTTACACCAATATATGTAATGTAGACCAAGACATAATATAGACCAAGACACAGTGTAGACCAATGTACAATGTAGAACAAGACACAGTGTAAACCAAGACACATTGTAGACCAATGTACAATTTAGACCAAGACATATTGTAGATCAAGCCACAATGTAGACCAAGACACAGTGTAGACCAATGTACAATTTAGACCAAGACATATTGTAGATCAAGCCACAATGTAGACCAAGACAACATAATATAGACCATGACACATTGTAGACCAATATATAATGTAGTCCAAGACACAGTGTAGACCAAGACAGTGTAGACCAAGACACAATTTAGACCAAGACACACAATTTAGACAGACATATACAATTAGACCAACATACAATATAGACCAAGACACTGTGTAGTCAAGATAACAAGTCTTAATTGATAATGCACTGGTGAAATACAGGTAAGATCATATTACTTGGTCAACAAGGGGCCGCATTACTCTGTCAAATGCATTTATCAGTTGAAGAATGAAATTTTACCTCAACGTAAGACCTGGCTACTGTATGGATGTGCCCACTTAAATAAGATAGGACAGGATTTAACCTCAATAAAAAGATGAAAGAAACGCACACATTTTGAAGATGTTTAATAACTTCTTAAAAAAGAATTAAACACGGAGCCCATGTTAACTGAAACCCTGTGTCCACCTCTGGGAATGTTATAATTGTACAGGTTAAGTAATACCCTAGTTTGGGGTATGTGACATTGAAATTGATCATAAATAACATCCGATAATAATCGATACATGCAGTCATTGAGCAATACATGCAGTCATTGAGCGATACCTGCAGTCATTGAGCGATATCTGCAGTCATTGAGTGATATCTGCAGTCACTGAGCGATACCTGCAGTCACTGAGCGATACCTGCAGTCATTGAGCAATACATGCAGTCATTGAGCAATACATGCAGTCACTGAATGATACCTGCAGTCACTGAGTGATACCTGCTGTCACTGAGCAATACATGCAGTCATTGAGCGATATCTGCAGTCATTGAGCAATACCTGCAGTCATTGAGCAATACCTGCAGTCACTGAGCGATACCTGCAGTCACTGAGCGATACCTGCAGTCACCGAGCGATATCTGCAGTCATTGAGCGATATCTGCAGTCATTGAGCGATACCTGCAGTCACTGAGCGATACCTGCAGTCACTGAGCTATACCTGCAGTCACTGAGCGATATCTGCAGTCAGTGAGCGATACCTGCAGTCACTGAGCGATACATGCAGTCACTGAGCAATACATGCAGTCATTGAGCAATACATGCAGTCATTGAGCAATACCTGCAGTCATTGAGCGATATCTGCAGTCATTGAGCAATACCTGCAGTCACTGAGCGATACATGCAGTCACTGAGCGATACCTGCAGTCACTGAGCAATACCTGCAGTCACTGAGCGATACATGCATTCATTGAGCAATACCTGCAGTCACTGAGCGATACATGCAGTCATTGAGCGATACATGCAGTCATTGAGCGGTTTCAATCTTGAAGTTTTTATCAAGCATTAAAATGAGTGTCTTTATTTATTAATCCAGTATCGTATTGATTTTAAACATGCTTGCATATAATTCAATAAAAGAGTATTTCTTCTTATTCTACCATAGGTATAAATATATATTAATGGTGCAATATAATCAACAGTTAGTAATATGCAAAAACAATTTGCTTTATACTATTCTTATAAATAATATTAATGATTGAACCAATGCAAGTTATGTAGAAAAACTAACGGGACTCTGCAAGTTTTAAAAAATCAAGATTGCCTCGCGTCCCATTAAACTATTTACAGCAGGTCTTATTGTCTTATCTGATACAGATTACAACACGGTCTATTTTATAACTTGCATATAAACGCTACATGTTCATGTTCTAGTTATGGACCTAATACAGAAGTTGTGTCCTTGATGACAAGGGGTGGAACACGATTACATTAATGTCCTCAGTGATACTAGTAACATGCTATCCAGCTGGCTTGCGGAACGTGGTGTTTCTACCCAATTGCCCGGAGGGGTACTTGGGGTTTTCGCCACCAATAGAAGCTGGAAAAGTTGCCATATGACCGTAGCTGTTGGTGTGACTATAAAATCCAATTCAATTCTTTCTCACTGTCCGAATCCAAAGGTCACTTGTGTTTGAGGCCAACTGGCGTCACTGGGTTATTCTGGTGTGTCCTTAGGCAAGACATTTTACCACCCCATCGTCCTTTGTATCTGGACCTAAACTAGGCAGTCATCTGTATCTGGACCTAAACTAGGCAGTCATCTGTATCTGGACCTAAAATAGGCAGTCATCTGTATCTGGACCTAAACTAGGCAGTCATCTGTATCTGGACCTAAACTAGGCAGTCATCTGTAGCTGGACCTAAACTAGGCAGTCATCTGTATCTGGACCTAAACTATCTGGACCTAAACTAGGCAGTCATCTGTATCTGGACCTAAACTAGGCAGTCATCTTTATCTGGACCTAAACTAGGCAGTCATCTGTATCTGGACCTAAACTAGGCAGTCATCTGTATCTGGACCTAAACTAGGCAGTCATCTGTATCTGGACCTAAACTAGGCAGTCATCTGTATCTGGACCTAAACTAGGCAGTCATCTGTATCTGGACCTAAACTAGGCAGTCATCTGTATCTGGACCTAAACTAGACAGTCATCTGTATCTGGACCTAAACTAGACAGTCATCTGTATCTGGACCTAAACTAGACAGTCATCTGTATCTGGACCTAAACTAGGCAGTCATCTGTATCTGGACCTAAAATAGGCAGTCATCTGTATCTGGACATAAACTAGACAGACATCTGTATCTGAACCTAAACTAGGCATGACCTAAACTAGAGTCATCTGTATCTAAAGAGTATTGCTTGGCAAAAATGAAACTGTTGAATGGAATATTTAGCACTCAGTGAAGTGTGCTTACAAACATCAACAGTTTTAATTAATGCGCTGCTCAAGCTGTCCTTGCCCTCAAAATCTGGCCTATGGGAATATCAGCAAAAAAAAGGGGGTACTCTCTTTGTTTGGTGAGTAAATAATTCTATACCTCATTGTCAGTAAGTTTGGAAACAGTGCACGTGTTTTGTAAAATGTGGCTGTTGTTGGCGGGGTAGCAACTTTAAACAAACTACTAGACAGAGGACCAAGTTTACGCTACATGCAATATATGGTATTCTTGCATACCGGACAAGGATATCCATCATTTTACCGGGCCTAGATATTTCCATCTCACCCTAGGGTCGAGATAAAATTCATGCGCGCCAACATCCGGTATGCACGAAACCATGCAAAACGTTAGTAGCTGGCGGCGTCAACGCACAACATGTCTCTGATATGCAAGAAAAAGAATCTATCATGGGTATCCGGTTCAGATAGGGAATTCCAACCCTCGGTATAAGCATTTTAATCGGAACCTCGGCAGAGCCTCTGTTCCAATAAAAACACTTATACCTCGGGTTGGAATTCCCTATCTGAACCGGATACCCATGAAAGATTCTTTTAGTCCCAGCCAGCTCCTTTGATTCAGAGATATTTTTAAACAAATATTTTCCATAAACTTTTCAAATAAACATAAGTTTGTCCCTATATACAAGTCTATATAAAACATGTGATCCAATGAGTGGGGCAACATGTGAAATTTCTAAAAACAAAATTTGGACTCCTAGTACTTCATATGAGCAATACTTGACAGTCTAGTACCTAGCAATCATTTCGGAGCAATAACTGTCAAAAGCTGTTAAGTGGTTCTTGAGAAGACGATTTTTTAAAGGATTCAACCATTATGGTAACATTGGTTGCATTGACCCAATTTGTATAATCTTTAAGACACTGACCAGTATCCTCCATGTGAAATTTGGCCAAAACTGACCTAGCTAGCAGTTTCTGAGAAGAAGTCGTCTGAAGCAAAAGTTAAAGACGAATGAAAATTGGTGACCGACGATGAACGATGGATGAAGAGTGATCCCAGTACTTCTGCAGGGCTTTTGTTCTAAAAATTGTGAAAACTCCCCAGCCTGGTCATTTTGTGGGGGAAAAAAAGTACGATAACTGCCTAATTTGTGAAAAAAAAGTATTGGAAGATTATTTGTTAAAAGCGATACTAAGCTCAATACGTACATACATTTTAAAAACAAATTTACTATTATTCAGCATAATAATTATGGTACATTTAAGATCAGCTTCCTTCTCTAAATGTAGCAAAAACAATATTGAGAAAGTTGCATGATCACAAAAAAAAAAAAAAAAAAGAAATCGTGAAAAAAATTAACCACAATTTTTTGTGTGAAAACAATTACCAATTTTGAATTGTGAAGTAGCCGAATCCCTATATTACAGATGGAAAAATGTTCTGGAGCCCATTGATAACACTGAGCCTTCAGATCTGTTGCGCAAAATATATCTATATGTAATATATGCTTTTATTACATAGAATAACAGTAACCACAGTACTTTAAGAACAATTCTTAATTAACAAATAAATACTGAAAACGTGGGTGTCCGGTTAGCAGTAGTTTTATTGAGTTTGCCATGTTAACACTCAGAAAGCACTCTCAGAAAGCACTCTCAGAATATAATTTTGAGCAATGAACTACTTTACTGCCTGGGTATAAACAGTGTAATTTTAGAACACGTTTATATTCCACCTGAGTGGATACATACCTGACTTCTCTTGGAAGACGAAACAAAAACAAACCAGAAATCAATTAACGAAGGTGATCAACCCAGAGGTGTTACAGAAAACAACCAAATCAAGTGAACACATGGCTTTTTTTTTTATTATGCAGTTTTAGCTACTTATCAAAGCTAATATTTTGACTGGTGGGGATGAGGTAGACATTTGAATGATTTTTTCTGATTTACAGACTAATTCTTGCATACCAGATTATTAGTATCTGTTCATGGGTATCCTGTACACTGATAGAAAATTCCAACCAAGGTCCCCAATGGTCGGATTTTCACTATAATCCAAAACGGTTACAGATAATTGATTCTTTTCCTTGCAAACATTGCCATTTTACCAAACAATTTTTTGCGACTGTTCCATTAGGTTTCCGTTAAATATCAAGTAGTGTTTCTGGACCATAGCAGCTACCATGTTTGGCTTTGGGTATCCTGAAGAGCTTTCAATAAATGGTGTTTTACATCATTTTCAGCACATTTTAGGCTATATCGAGATAAAGGAATGGACCATTTTTCCCCCCGACAGTTACTGATGGTCTGTGGCTGGTTCGCAATATGATGATCGATTTTTGTGTGGTGGATGCAGATCACCCACTTTTTCCTGCAAACCAGTACTGTATACCTCTCACCATCCTTAAAAATCAACACTTTTTCACATAAAGCTCCCAGTGGGATTCGAACCCGCAGCGGTGAGAGGTGAGAAGGTTTAAAGCATAGCATCATTACCATCCCAGCCCTGGATACGATTTAAGAAGACATGTTATTGCTACATGCACACGTGGATATAAGAAAATATTTTCTAGCGCATTTGTAAAACAAGGATATATTTATTTGGTATTCTAGAAAGAAAATCCTTGTTTTTTAAAGGTGGTAGAAAATCTTTACTCAACAACCGGTGGTTAAAATAACATCTGCAACAGAATGGAAATTCCCCTAGTAGTTAGTAGTTTGAGCTTTATTTGCTAGGACCAAAAAACAATGTTTTATAGAAAGAAGTCGTACTGTACACACACCCGAGTTAGAAAGAAGTCGTACTGGAAGAAGTCGTACTGTACATACACAAGAGTTAGAAAGAAGTCGTACTGAACACACACCCGAGTTAGAAAGAAGTCGTACTGAACACACACCCGAGTTAGAAAGAAGTCGTACGGAACATACACCCCGAGTTAGAAAGAAGTCGTACTGTACATCCACCCCGAGTTAGAAATAAGTCGTACTGTACATACACCCCGAGTTAGAAAGAAGTCATACTGTACATACACAAGAGTTAGAAAGAAGTTGTACTGTACATACACCCCGAGTTAGGAATAAGTCGTACTGTACATACACCCGAGTTAGGAAGAAGTCGTACTGTACATACACAAGAGTTAGAAAGAAGTCGTACTGTACATCCACCCCGAGTTAGAAATGTCGTACTGTACATACACCCGAGTTAGGAAGAAGTCGTACTGTACATACACCCGAGTTAGGAAGAAGTCGTACTGTACTTATACAAGAGTTAGAAAGAAGTCGTACTGTACATACACCCGAGTTAGGAAGAAGTCGTACTGTACATACACAAGAGTTAGAAAGAAGTCGTACTGTACATACACCCCGAGTTAGGAAGAAGTCGTACTGTACATACACCCGAGTTAGAAAGAAGTCGTACTGAACATACACCCGAGTTAGAAAGAAGTCGTACTGTACAAACACCCGAGTAAGGAAGAAGTCCTGCTGTACATACACAAGAGTTAGAAAGAAGTCGTACTGTACATACACCCGAGTTAGGAAGAAGTCGTACTGTACATACACAAGAGTAAGAAAGAAGTCGTACTGTACATCCACCCCGAGTTAGAAATGTCGTACTGTACATACACCCGAGTTAGGAAGAAGTCGTACTGTACATACACAAGAGTAAGAAAGAAGTCGTACTGTACATCCACCCCGAGTTAGAAATGTCGTACTGTACATACACCCGAGTTAGGAAGAAGTCGTACTGTACATACACCCGAGTTAGGAAGAAGTCGTACTGTACATATACAAGAGTTAGAAAGAAGTCGTACTGTACATACACCCGAGTTAGGAAGAAGTCGTACTGTACATACACAAGAGTAAGAAAGAAGTCGTACTGTACATCCACCCCGAGTTAGAAATGTCGTACTGTACATACACCCGAGTTAGGAAGAAGTCGTACTGTACATACACCCGAGTTAGGAAGAAGTCGTACTGTACATACACCCCGAGTTAGGAAGAAGTCGTACTGTACATACACCCGAGTTAGAAAGAAGTCGTACTGAACATACACCTGAGTTAGAAAGAAGTCGTACTGTACAAACACCCGAGTAAGGAAGAAGTCCTGCTGTACATACACAAGAGTTAGAAAGAAGTCGTACTGTACATACACCCGAGTTAGGAAGAAGTCGTACTGTACATACACAAGAGTTAGAAAGAAGTCGTACTGAACATACACCTGAGTTAGAAAGAAGTCGTACTGAACATACATCCGAGTTAGAAAGAAGTCGTACTGTACAAACACAAGAGTTAGAAAGAAGTCGTACTGTACATACACCCGAGTTAGGAAGAAGTCCTACTGTACATACACAAGAGTTAGAAAGAAGTCGTACTGAACATACACCCGAGTTAGAAAGAAGTCGTACTGAACATACATCCGAGTTAGAAAGAAGTCGTACTGTACATACACCCCGAGTTAGGAAGAAGTCGTACTGTACAAACACAAGAGTTAGAAAGAAGTCGTACTGAACATACATCCGAGTTAGAAAGAAGTCGTACTGTACATACACCCGAGTTAGGAAGAAGTCGTACTGTACATACACCCGAGTTAGGAAGAAGTTGTACTTTACATACACCCGAGTTAGGAAGAAGTCGTACTGAACATACACCCGAGTTAGGAAGAAGTCGTACTCGTACTGTACATACACCCGAGTTAGGAAGAAGTCGTACTGTACATACACCCGAGTTAGGAAGAAGTCGTACTGTACATACACCCGAGTTAGGAAGAAGTCGTACTGAACATACACCCGAGTTAGAAAGAAGTCGTACTGAACATACATCCGAGTTAGAAAGAAGTCCTACTGGACATACACAAAAGTTAAAAAGAAGTCGTACTGTACATACACCCGAGTTAGAAAGAAGTCGTACTGAACATACACCCGCGCTTACCTGTTACAACCATTAAAAGGACACATGGCAATCTTGATTTTAAAACTTGAGGGGTCCTGTTAGTTTTTCACATAGTGTCGGCACAAATACAAATAAGGTCGGTCATTGTGTTGGTACAAAAAAATCAGGATGGTCAGGCTTTCATATTTTTGTTTCCCTATAACAAACAGTAATTGTTGTCATCACAGAATACTTAACACACAAGGCTTTATTCGTGAATGTTTCCGTGGCCGACATGGTAAATTTATACTCTGCGTTTAAACCTTCTCACCTCTCACCACTTCGGGTTCGAATCCCACTGGGAGATGAACTAGTAAGTGAGAAAGTGTTGTTTCTTACAGATGGTGGGAGGTATACAGTACTGGTTCTACCCAATAAAAACTTGGCTGTCTGCCTCCAAATAAAAACAATTGACCCGCCATATGTAGCCTAAAATGAGCTGAAAATGATAAAACAACATTCAACCCACCAACCATTAAACAGCCAATTATAGAAGGGCGTTCAGTTTCAAATTTCTGAAATTCTTGTTCTTTTATCAACTTTCTTTTTAAAAAAAATGTGCAGTTAATAAATTGTAATTATCCCTGCAAAAATTGAAAGAAGCCTTTATCAGGACAAAAATAGCTTCCTTTTATCTGACAGTGATGACAAATGGCTACCTAAGAGTTTTAATCAGAATGAATGTTTTATATCTAGACCTGTCTGCATTCTTATCATAAACCAGTTGTAGGACCAGCAAGCCCACTAGCGGATCCAGTGTCGCACCTGGCATGCGCCCCCACTAAAAATTCCGGATCCATGTTACTGTAGATAAAATATCAAACAATTTCGATGCACGCCCTCAGTATAAAAAAAATTCTCGCTCGACGCATAATGGCTAATGAGTGGTTTAATTAACACATTGTTAAATCCTTTTATTTGAAAACAGACTTTTTACCCTATAAATGCACTACCGCAACTGTTTTATGAGGCTAGAAACGGACCCGAAAATTTATCAAAATCTTCCGCCCCCACTAACCTGAAATCCTGGATCCGCCCCTGAAGCCAGCCTTTTTCTTTTATATTTTGACAATCTTTCCCAGGTTTACACACGAATATCTACATGATGAAAATTATAATAAATTTTTAATATATTTTTAAAGAAGAAAGTACTCAAAGTACTGAGAATGCAAGGTTTGATAGGAAAGACTGTATGAATATTTGCACGATTGCTGGACATTTAAAATTTCCATAAATTTGACATAGTCAGAGGCGTAGCCAGGCTAAAATCTTAAGTACGCACCTTTAATGTCGAAGGCATTACCCTTGGCGCGTAGCGCCGAGGTGGGGGTAGGTGCGGGAGTGGGTCGCCCCCTCCTGCTGGGGTGGGGGTTACGTGGGCCTCCCCCTAGAAATTTTTAAAATATAGACATCCTTTGGCAGCCTCTGGTGGGCTTTTTGGTCACATTTTGGCGGCCTTCTAGGGTAAAATAATTTCTTCAGTTAGCCTTCGATTTTTATGCCATAATTATTTTTTCACTTTTAAATCGATGTTACGCACGTGCGTAAGTGCGTATCGCTGGCTACGCCCCTGATAGTTTTAGCCAACTTGGCGATCTTGGGCGACCTACGAAAATCTTAGAGGGTTGATCCATTCCAAATATATTGTGATCAATTGTCATTGAACTGTTTCAAATCTAGACTAGAATATTATTTTATGAAATTGCTGGCAGAGACAGATTTGTGTTTTATGGCCAAACTGTCACTCAAGATGACCTCCATGTCTAAAATTATGTCATTTACAGTGTGGCGTGTATTGGCAGTGGCTCTATTCTTTGCCCCGGAATGACCTATTCTTTGCCCCTGAACCACACGGGGCTTCCCGGAACCACACGGGGCTGCAGAGGCCCCGGGTTCAATCCTCCGTGGTGCCACTGAGTTCCGTCGGTGTGTTCTTGGGCAAGACACTTTTCCTTAGCCCCGTCCGTCGGATGGGGACGTAAACCGGGCGGTCCCGTGTATCGGTCTATCCTCCGAGCACGTTAAAGAACCATAGGAATCTATTCGATAACAAGAGTAGGGCAGGTTCCCGGATTCCTATGTATCCTTCCCCTCTCTCTGGGGCGGCTCTAAATAACCTATACTGTGTTGATGAGCCGTTAAACAACATTCAATTCAATTCTTATTATTATTGCGTGATTTGTATGTAAAATTGGAGAAAAAGTGAATAAAACTTTCAAAATTTAGAACATTTCATATCTTTTTAAGAGATAAAGAATGCATTTTTTGTTAGGATACATGTATATTCCATCTAGGTTTTGCGCCATCTTATGTCACAAGAGTGGCTGGTTTTAGTAACTGCTTAAAGATGAATGGCCACCCTTTTTGTAGTATTATCAATTAACAAATTTAACTCTTAAACTTTGTAGTATTATCAATTAACAAATTTAACTCTTAAACTTTGTAGTATTATCAATTAACAAATTTAACTCTTAAACTTTGTAGTATTATCAATTAACAAATTTAACTCTTAAACTTTGTAGTATTATCAATTAACAAATTTAACTCTTAAACTTTGTAGTATTATCAATTAACAAATTTAACTCTTAAACTTTGTAGTATTATCAATTAACAAATTTAACTCTTAAACTTTGTAGTATTATCAATTAACAAATTTAACTCTTAAACTTTGTAGTATTATCAATTAACAAATTTAACTCTTAAACTTTGTAGTATTATCAATTAACAAATTTAACTCTTAAACATCATCAGGGCCTTCTCCAGCCATATATTGCGTAGCGGCACCGTGATCCCTTTACTTCTAAAACAGACATGCCGCGATCCCTTGTTCATGCCGAGATCGTAAAATCCAATAGCGTGACGCCTTAAAATATCAAAGATTTCCCCCATTAATACAGTCTAAGTGCTGACATCCTGTTGTATACAGCCTTGGAAATTGCTTCTATAATTGGATTTATATTGGGGGTAATTACTTAATAGACCTAGTGAATGGAAAGTTAAGGATCACAGCTTGCATTATAAAATAAAAGTTGATTAACAATATCTTGAATTTGAGATTTGTTTGCCGTGTTATTTTCATCGGTCAAAAAAAAAAAAAATCCCCCATTTCGTCGTCCGCTCTTTGCCCCTACTCCTTAAAAAATTCCTGGGGAAGGCCCTGATCATTATTATGAACATTTCTTGATAGTCCCGGAGAGAAGGTCTTTTTTAAAACCACTACTAAGTTGTATGTATATATAAGTATTATTTGCATGATGAAGATTAACTTTTACCACTGCGAGACTGCACGGAGAAATGAGGTAAATCTGAATTGTATAGCTACACAACTATTGCCAGATAATTGATGAATACATTTACCTGTGGATTAATTTACCTGTTCAAAGTTTTATACCTCATAAAAAAAAATCTTATTCTCGCTTTTCACAGATACTACTGCAATATATCTATTGTTGAGTATTGATTTCGATTTAAATAAACATAAACATGTTCATGAAATAAAACATGGCTGGAGAACTCCCAATTCCTCTCTTTCTAGGATGCTATATGATCAATAATGCACTAATATGCCTCCATTCAGCAGTCTCCCAAAATGCCCATCCATCATACAGAGACATAAATCTATTGTAGACGTCCCAACTGGCAAGGCAAGTGTGAAAACAGGAGTCTATTGTAGACCTCCCCACATGAGAAAACAGTTATAGATTACTAGAATCTCAGTGGGCTAATATATCTAGATATAATATTCTCTTATCTGTTTCTTTCCAGCAAATATAATTTTCTGGGAATCAGAACTCTGAACTGTGAATGAACTAACAATGATAGGAGCAGAATCAAACACAAAACAGCCTGTTATATTTAAAATGCCTTTCTGTTTAGTTAAAGAGGCACTACCTATATCTACGCGATTTTTAATGTAAAATATTAAATACTCAATATTACTGCATTTATATGTATACAAAGCTATTTTATGAGTATTCTAAGAAGAAACATGGTTCGTATTCCAGTTCTGTAAATTATTAATTATGATCAAAACAATATCTTGAATAAAATGCTGCCCAGCCGTTTATTCCTGCCGGAGAACTACGAGTTTTTACGATTTTCTCGGACATGCGCAATGCGATTACAAACTATTCGGCGCAGTTCCGATAGCAAACAAATCGATCGGAACTCTTCGCTAATCAGACGAGGTAGTTCCGATTGTAAACGAATAAGATCGGAAAATCTCCGCAATCGGCTTGTCTAAAACAATTACGAATACAATTTCCAAAATCCGATCTTTTCAATCCTGTTTTTCCCCAGCAAAACGCATATTACATTGGGTGAAATTATTGCCATTTACCTTTTTCATCGTCCTCTGTATAATTAAGTAAAGTTTATATCAATTGGTGGATAAAAAGATATAGGTAGAGCCTCTTTAAGTATGTATTAAGAATGAGGCTTTCTTTTAGACTCATTCTATGATAATTTGGGTTAAATAAATGAGTCTTACATACTTAAAGAAACTAACACGCCAAATAACGGAAAAATTACACTAAAGAAAACATTTATCAAAACTCTATCAAGGTGTTCAGGTCATATAATATTGAATACATGCTGATTAAATGTATAGGTTTTTTGACGATTTTTTTAAAATACCTGCGACTGAATATGCGTAAAATGCAGTTGGTATGAGTTGGTAACTCTTAATTCAGCGCCCCAGTTTCGGGGTTTGCCCTGGCTGGTTAAGGACATATTTCCTAATATTTCCCATTGCTTCTTGGTCATTGAAAAAGCATGGGAATCTTGTTTATTTACCGACTGCATGCTCCATGACCGACCAACTCAGGATTATAAATTCAGGCGCGTAGCTGGGTCCAAATTTGAGTTACGCACCTCCGCTAGGGGGGTCCGGGATTATTTTTTTTTGCCAGACGATCATAGGTGAGTTTTGGCGTATATTTCATAGCAATTTTAAGCTTATTTTGACTGCTATTTTAATACACATTGAAATCAGAAGACAAAATTAAATCAGGTACGGCATACGAAAATTTAATACAACTCACCCCTCCCACAGGAACTGGTCACTTTTAATTTTTGCCTTCTATTATTATAATTGTCTATACAATTATAATAATAGAAGGCAAAAATTAAAAGTGACCAGTTCCTGTGACCCCTCCCACCCCCTCCCCTTCAGTTTTTATAGCGTTTTTCGCATTTTTTCGATTTTTATATTTTCGGACATTGACATATAATTGTAAGCATGTGCGTAGGTGTGTAAGCCCAGCTACGTTCTGAAATTGAGGCCCACATAGTTTTTTCTTTGTGTTACATTGCTATATTAGATACTGTCTTGGGTAAGAAAAGCTAATCACAACTTTGTAATTTAGAAAAGCATATTCATAATTTAGCTAGTTTAAATACAAAACTTGTCTGATATTTCTTTATTGTTTCTGGCACAAGAATGATAGCAAAGCATTAAATGAGCAAATTTCTGTTGTGTGTTTATATTTTACTGCACATAAAAAGGCTTTATTGGGTGGGCCTCATAATCTGAATGAAAATTGAATATCACAATGTTCTCATGAAATTGCATGGCTAACAGTGATTTACAGTTACCTATAGAAATTCTTCACCCCCCCCCCCCCCCCCCCCCCCCCCCCCCCCCCACTCCCAAAAATACAATAGGTTCAAAATAGAAATTCTCCCTTACAACCCCTCCCCCCCTCCCCCCCCCTCCCCCTAGGCCCCTGAGGGATCGAACCTACAGCAGTGAGGGGCAAGTGATTTAAAGTTAGAGACTCTCACCACTCGGCCACAGACGGCCCTGGTTAGAGAGAAACAGACTGTGGTTCTATAATTTATTTGCATAGACTTCTATCATTCTTACTAATAGATTCAGATACGTGGGACAGCCCCTAAATGACCCTTATCAGACAGACGAGGCTAAGAGAAAGCGTCTTGCCCAAGAGCACACCGAAGAAACTCAGCGGCGCCAGCGAGGCTTTAACCCGAGTCCTCCAGATTTCGAGTCCATCTTGTTATCCACTGTTACACACAGTCCCTTTAGGAAATGAATTGAATTGAATGTTGTTTAACGGCTCATCAACACAGTATAGGTTATTTAGAGTCGCCCCAGAGAAAGGGGAAGGATACATAGGAATCCGGGAACCTGCCCTACTCTTATTATCGAATAGATTCCTATGGTTCTTTAACGTGCTCGGAAAATAGACCGATACACGGGACCGCCCGGTTTACGTCCCCATCCGACGGACGAGGCTAAGGTAAAGTGTCTTGCCCAAGAACACACCGACGGAACTCAGTGGCACCACGGAGGATTGAACCCGGGGCCTCCGGTTACAAATCCGCCGCGCTACCGACTGCGCCACGCCAGCCCCCCTTTAGGAAATGAAGCCAGTACTCCAGATAAGACGCGTATCCGCATAATCACGCATATGGTTTTCACCAAAACGCATTAAAAATAAAATTAATGCGTACAAAAACGCGTCAAAAAATAGTATTTTTGTCAGCTGTTTGACACAAATTAATGCCATTTAAAAGACAGACAGCAATGTCGAAGGTATATATAAGGAGAAGAGGAAATACACAATATTTGTTATGGTAATGACTAAGAGTAAATTTTTTATATTAATCCCTAATTTGTCCAAAACTTTATTTTAAAAAAATACTCAAATAAGTAAATGTAAATACGAAATGTAATGTTTTCTCATGCATACATCGCGCATTGTGCTGAAAGCTTATCTGGAGCACTGTGAAGCGTTTGATTTTTATTGACAAACTGTGTCATTTTGTATAAAAATTTAGAAAATTTTTCATTTACAAACTGTGACTCAGTTATAAATGGACAGGTATGACCTTGTTTGAGGGACTTTGTAAAATGTTAAACTGCATAAAACCCATGTCAAACATTGCTATCAGGTGGAGTTTATCAACTGGGACAAATTGAAATAATTGGGAGTCCAAGGTTCATATTACTGTCATGATTTACCACATGTAACATAAGATGTGTTAGATACTCCCAATGAATGGAGAAATAGTGTATTACAACCCTTTACGTCAATCTTGATTTTTTTAAAACTTGTGGCGTCCTGTTAGTAAAACTGTTTTTCTACATAACTGGCATTGTTCAATAATTATTATTAACTATAAGAATAATAAAAAGTAAATTGTTTTTACATATTACTATAAATGTTGATTATATTTGGTGTTGGGAATCGGCTGAACATTCATGAGCGATCATCAGAATATTTACCCGACCGATGATCGATCATTAATCGATTAAACATGGCTGCTATCAAAGACAAGTGTAAGCCTTTTCCCCCGACAATAATGAAGAAAATAATCACATTTCAAGTATGTTCTGGTGATAAAGGAACTGAATGAAACTGACCAACATATATTTGAAAAATAAATTGTGATGCCCACTATAAATGTATGATTATACTTGTTGCAAAATTACAACTCATTTTATTTTCTTGTATTTTCAGTACAAGAGAATGAGATGAGCCATAATTTTCAACAACCGAGTAAAGTCGATCATGAAAAATTGTAATCGATTAATCAGATCAAAGACATAACTGATCGATAATCGATCAAATCGATTAAGATTAATCAGAACAACACTAATTAGTCTGCAACAATAATATATTCCAACCTATGGAAGAATACGAAGAAAAATTGAAAACTTTTATTTAAAGTCAAAATGATACCCGGGATTAATAAACTGGGACGCTTATTTCAATGCTTGACAAAAGCTTCAAGATTGCTGTGTGTCCAATTTACCAGCTTAGATCATATCAGGAATGGGGAATGGCGACGAGCAAAAAAAATCAATAATGGAGATGAAGATGACTACTGAAAATAAATACCAACATGTTATCAATCACCATTCCACTCAAATACCAACATGTTATCAATCACCATTCCACTCAAATACCAACATGTTATCAATCACCATTCCACTCAAATACCAACATGTTATCAATCACCATTCCACTCAAATACCAACATGTTATCAATCACCATTCCACTCAAATACCAACATGTTATCAATCACCATTCCACTCAAATACCAACATGTTATCAATCACCATTCCACTCAAATACCAACATGTTATCAATCACCATTCCACTCAAATACCAACATGTTATCAATCACCATTCCACTCAAATACCAACATGTTATCAATCACCATTCCACTCAAATACCAGCATGTTATCCATCACCATTCCACTCAAATACCAACATGTTATCAATCACCATTCGACTCAAATACCAACATGTTATCAATCACCATTCCACTCAAATACCAACATGTTATCAATCACCATTCCACTCAAATACCAACATGTTATCAATCACCATTCCACTTCAATGCCAGCTTGTTATCAATCACCATTCCACTCAAATACCAACATGTTTTCAATCACCATTCCACTCAATTACCAGATACCAACATGTTATCAATCACCATTCCACTCAAATACCAACATGTTATCAATCACCATTCCACTCAAATACCAACATGTTTTCAATCACCATTCCACTCAAATACTAACATGTTATCAATCACCATTCCACTTCAATACCAACATGTTATCAACCACCATTCCATTTAAATACCAACATGTTATCAATCACCATTCCACTCAAATAACAACATGTTATCAATCAAACTCAAAACCAGACAGTTTCCAGTGTTTCAAATTTGGATTTTGTGAATAATACCTTCAGCAGTAAACAGGTAAAAGATAGTTGGCTATTTCTTTGACCCATCACTGACTGGGGCCTGTATATATATATATATGTATAAACTGTATCTTGTCAAGTTGAATAAAAATGAGCGAGGCCATACTTAAAAAAATATTTGTTTGCTGTTTGCCAACAATGGGTAGGTAGGTGGGTAATTTTATTTTATTTTGCCAAGGACAGTCAATACCTTTAGAGAACAATATACTGAAGATAGCAACAACAACAACAACAAACATTGTTAAAGAATTGCCATAAAAAGTTTTGGGTAGGCCCTTTTTAGTGGGTAGGTAGGATTTAAAACAGCAAACCGACAGTATTTTATGGTCGGCCTTATAGAATCCTTTCTTTTATTCTCGAACTAATAAACGGTTACAAAACAGTCTTAAATTGTACTTAAAATACGTGCACATGTGCCTCCAGGTCTGGAAACCACTTCTAAAATCATTCAAGAGTTAATGACTGAATTATTGAAGAAAGTGCAAATATTCAAGAGTGTGAGTTATGTTTGCGAACTAATTATATTTCCGCTTGAAAAAGCAATTCCAAAAGAAAATGTGTTAAATATTTAACTTCTCTGCTTATGTTCTATGCAGTAAATCAAGCATTCTTCATGTCTCTATATAATTGTTAGATACTAAGTGTAAAAATCACAACATAAATAAGGTACAAAGGCCTTCCACAGAAATTATTTAAGGGATCTAGGGGAAATTAAAATTGAATGTCGTGGGGTGGATGGGTATGCGAGGGAGGACCAATATTTTTACGAATCATGAGTTATTTAGATGCAATTTGAAGTATATTTCAACAGTAAATGGAAGGAATAAAAACAGCCGAATGAGTGCCCTGAGGCTACTAGTACAATTAATATTCCAGAAAGATTCCATCAATTCAAATTGGTTCTAATATATTCCATTTTTTTTCTAAAAAAGAATTCCAGATTTCGGCGATTTTCGTCTAAAAATGCAGTGTTTCCCCCCAAAACTCACTAAAGCCCCAACGCTCAGATGGCACACATATCTCATTTTGAAACTTACTGTATGTTCTTTCAGAAAAGCATACCCTACAAAATTCCCCCTGGAGTGGGAGGGTTTCTCCTACTAGCTCACAGCCTATTTAGGTTGGACACGCATTTATGATCTACCTTTAAAGGGACACATGGCAATCTTGATTTTTTAAAAACTATTGGCGCCCGTTAGTTTTTCTACATGAATTTATTAGAATAGTATAAAGCATGTTGTTTTTGCATACTATTAACTGTTGATTACATTTCACCAATAATATATTCAAACCTATGGCAGAATTTAGTCAAAATGATAACGGATTAATAAATGGTTTTATTGCTTGATAAATACTTCAAGGTTGCCATCATGCCATATGTCCCTTTATAAAGCACATATATAATACCTGTATAATAATACAACATACAAACAAACAGTCTTAGAGACTTCTTCAGAAAATGAACTCACCAGTGCTATATTAGGAATTACCGTTAGACAAAAACAAATTTAAGCATTTTATTTATAAAAACATTCGGGGGCATATAGTAATCGCACCGTCCGGATTCTGTCTGTCTGTCCGTCATTCCGCAGTTCGTGTCCGGACTGTACCTTCAAAATCCCAGCATGGATTTATGATTAACTTGGCACAAGTGATCACCATAACAAGACGATGTGTCGCGCCTAAAACCCAGGTCCGTACCTCAAAGGTCAAGGTCACAGTTGAAGTTCATATGTCAAAAACCTGTCTGTCCGTCATTCTGCCGTTCGTGTCCGGACTGTACCTTCAAAACATCTGCATGGATTTTGTATTAACTTGGCACAAGTGATCACCATAACAAGACGATGTGTCGCGCCTAAAACCCAGGTCCGTACCTCAAAGGTCAAGGTCACAGTTGAAGTTCATAGGTCAAAAACAGGTACGCAATTTCGTGTCCGGACCGTAACGTCACAACCCCTGCAGGATTTTTAAATAACTTCGCACAAGTGATCACCAATACAAGACAACGCGTCGTGCGCAAAACCCAGATCCGTACCTCAAAGGTCAAGGTCACACTTGCAGTTCATAGGTAAAAAACAGGTCGCAATTTCGTGTCCGGACCGTAACGTCACAACCCCTGCAGGGATTTTTAAATAACTTGGCACAAGTGATCACCATAACAAGACGATGTGTCGTGCGCAAAACCCAGGTCTTCAAGATCAAGGTCACACTTGGAGGTCAAAAGTCAAATTGTGTCCGGTCAATAACTCTGGCATTCATGGACGGATTTTCAAATAACTTGGCATGAGTGCTCACCACAACAAGACGATGTGTTGCGCACAAAATCCAGGTATGTGGCCCCAAGGTCAAGGTCAAATTGTGTCCGGTCAATATGAATAACATCTGCATGCCTGGACGGATTTTCAAATAACTTGGCATAAGTGCTCACCAAAACCAGACGTGACATGCACAAAATGCAGGTCCATGGATCCAATGTCAAGGTCATACTTAGAGGTCAAAGGACACTTCGGGGGCATTTATCACTTACAGTGAAATTTCTTGTTGTTAGTATTTTTACATTTTGTTTATACCCAATTAAAAATTTAATTTTCTTAAAATGGCCTCATATAAACAACCCCCTTTTGAAAAATACATCGACCCTGGCTATCTTTAAATGGGGGTCTAGGTAAATATAGCACTGAATTTGTAGATTTGGTATTAGTGCTATGGTGCTTTGGGCAGTATGTGTTTTTTTTAAGTCTAGGTAAACTATTAAAGTCTGTCATCTGAATACATGAATCAGGCATATTGGCCCGAACTATGCATTTTAAAAATACCTCAATCAATCTCTATGAATTTAACAAAATGTTAAGCTTGATCATATCCAGTGCATGACTGTCACTTATGCCCAGTTATCTTGGGCCATCCTTAAACAAATATTTGTTTGCTGTTTCCCAACCAAGAATTTCATAAATGGGTAGGTAAAAGGTGTCTGCCAAGGGTGTCTGCCAAGGATAGTAAATACCTTAAGAAATTAAGTATATTAAAGATAGCAACAACAAAAGATAATGTTAAAAAATTGCTATAAAAAGTTTTTGGTAGGGCCCTTTTTCAAGGGTAGGTAGGAAAACAGCCAACCAACAATGGTCGACCCTGTAGTAAATGAGATGCAGCCAGATGTGGATTTTTACTGGAATGAACACATGTTGGTTTTGTAAAATAAACAATTTATTTCTACTTAACATTACAGAGGGAACAAATGCTTACACTTATAGATATTCACCAAAAACCTAACCTGCTGTAACGAATTCCAGAGAAAAATAATTTTCTATTGCAAATGCATTTTCGTATTTGTGCTTTTAATATCAGAGTTAAGGACTTAATCAAACACTTGAATTTAAAACTTTATATGTAAAATTAATGAAGTGCAAAAAGTAGGTGAAGGTTGTGCATAGCGACTTGTTTTGGTAAGAACATGTACATGTATTTGTCATGTAGATCTAAATGTGTATGGAGTTTGAAAGCTGTATGGCTTTTAATATCTATCTTGTAAGGGACTTTATCAAAGTATGTTTAGTACCTGAGTAATGCATTTAATCAAACAAGAAATGTCACTGTAAGTGACAAATGCTCCCGAAGTGATTTTGACCTTTGACACATCGTCTTGTTGTGGTGAGCACTTGTGCTAAGTTATTTGAAAATCCGTCCATGAATTTCAGAGTTATTAACCGGACACAAAAGCACTTCTTTTTTACCTCTGACCTCTAAGTGTGACCTTGACCTTGTGGCCACGGACCTGGATTTTGCACGCGACACATTGTCTTGTTGTGACGAGCATTTGTGCCCAGTTATTTGAAAATCCGTCCAGGAATGTCAGAGTTATTGACCGGACACGACTGTACGGACGGACTGACTGACTGTGCGACTACTATATGCCGCCCTTCGGGGGCATAAAAATTGAGTGTAAACTTAACAAAGGGGGGTGTCATTTTGGTCTTGAATCCAAGTTTGTGATATCACCCATTCTATATCACTCATAGATGATATCACCTATATAAGTCTTGAATCAGTGATGTCACTCTTTCACTTTTGTTACAATGTAGTTTTATATCTACGTCAAATTGAATTGATATCACTTATTTGAATATAGGTAATATCACTCATTCAAATACTTGATATCACTATGTCTGAATCGAATAGGTGACATCACCCATTTGTTTCTTGAATATGGAACTATTGTATAAACTATATTATATATAACTATATTATACGGAACAATATCAGTGTGTTTTTTTAGTTTTGGGGGAATGGGGTCGGGGCCTTTAGAGGGGGGAAAAATTTACGTGAATTGGAAAAAGGGGAAATTTTGACAATGTTAAAATAAAGAAGAAAGATAGTATTTTTGTATATGTATTAAGTCTCAGTCTTTCATTTAATTTTAAATTCACATCAAGAACTTGTTTGATGGACATGTTATGGATGGTCAACTAAGAAACATTTATAAAATAAAAAAAACTTCTTTTTTTTGAGTTGATTTTTTTCTCAAAAAAGGCTGAAAAAAACATACTTTTTGAGGAGGGGAATGGGGGAAAGTTTCGGCCCCAAATTACTCTTTAAAAAATCACTGAATATATACAGTAGCTTCACATTGACCCCTCAATTTGCAATCAGGGATATCACTTGTTTGAATGAGTAACAACATGCATTGGCCATTCAAAATGAATGAGTGACATTGATCACCTATTCAAATGAATGATACTACTAATTCAAATAGGTGATATCACTCATTTAAACAGGTGATATCACTAATTTACTTTGAATGCATGATATCACTGATTAGAATAGGTGTCAGATATCACTCAATCAATAAGGTATATCACTCAATCAATAGGTAATATCACTCATGCATTGTGAAAGACGTTAGACCCATTCCAATTAATTCGTTTCAAAGAATATGTGTATTCAATATTAATCAGTGATATCACCTATTCAATTATGGACATGTCAGGCGGACGAACAAAGGTTAAGGGTAAAGTGACTATCCCCTTTTGTGTAATCCCATTGAGATTGCATTTGAAAGAGATAAAAATTGAAACTCAAATACTCTTGAATATTTTTACCTATAACTTACAGTATAGTATGTTTACACTTTTATCTAGAGAGTGCTATACTTGAATAATAAATACAAACTTGATAAAAGTGTGTATTGATCCTTACTCAGCGTATGTCATTCTCAAGGTCATGTGTGTATTGTATAATTCACACATTTATCAAGTATGTATTTACAATTCAATGGATCACTGCCTAGATAAATGTGTTAACATATTAAACTAATCATTTCATGTAAAAATATTCAAGAGTATTTGAGTTCTCATTTTTATCTCTTCCAAATGCAAACTCATTGGGATTACACAAAAGAGGACATTACCATTAACGCTATATTGATATAAATAATTCCAATAAGACCATGCTCATACAAACGAATATACTGAATACAATTTTAATTTAGTTTCATTCAAATGTGTTGTAGCATGTTCAGTGACATTTCCTTTGATGAATCTCAACTCGTTGACGTTGGTTGTTTAAACACCTCGATGGGCGTCAAGACAACTGAGACCAGACTATATCTATTACTTGTTAACTGGCATCCATATCAATATTAGTATGTATTTATTTTGTTTACAAATTACTGGAACATTACCTCAAGATGTATAAATCCATGTGTACCCAAACTGGGGTCATTCAAACAGGTCGGCATAACATCTCTCCTTTTAAAAAAGGTGTCACGCGTAAATTTCACTGGAGATCGAATGAAATCAAAGAGAATTTTCAATAAAATTAAACTGGCGAACCCATATCCAATTACAACAGAGATCGTTGACTGAATATAAAAGCCTACTTTAGACATTTTGAGTCCTTCGCGCGCGGCTGTCAAACAGAAAGTGAACGATGCATGCAGCTAGCCTGGTTCCCTGACCTCCCACAATGCGCTGGACTGGTTCCCTGACCTCCCAGGGCAAAGTGCAGAGCATTGTGGGGGGCAAGGGAACCAGGCTAGTGTTGTGGGAGGCCAAACTCCCCGCAGTGGTTACTTTCCCTTTCTGTTATAGTAAAGATAAACAGTGGCAAATATCCTTATGCGGAGGTTGGTGATACTGTATGGCAGGCCGAGACGAGGAGGCCAGGGAACCAGACTATGCGAAACTATGCATTAGACTGTGTTACGGTCCTTTGCGCTTCTCTGCAATAGTTGAGTGAACAGAATAGAATAGAATAGACTAACTATGCATACAATGAAGAAAGCAAAGATAACCCAACTAGATTTGATTCCAGTCGGGTATTCAAAAGATTACGACAAGAAAACATACTTTGAGGTCTATAATAAAGAAAGAACCAGTCAAAACTTACCCAAAACAAAGAAAATGGCGGCTAATGGATCACAAAATTTCGATAATTGCTATGCCGCTTTAATCGGGCTAGCAGAAAACTATAGAACATCTTCACCACCAAATATTAGACATTGCATCCACTGCCTCCAAGCAATATTTGTTCTTAATCCTCCGCCGAAGTATGAAGCCCGTACACACCTGCAAATGGGAAATATTTTACTGGCTCATACAAAAAATTCAGATTTAGCCCGGCAGCATTTGGAAAAGGCAGTAAGTATGCATTTCTGTATTTGTAGATGCACAATATAGATTCGGGCAACGAATTCAGATAGGTTCGCAGAGTTCCCATGTCCTAGTGATCTAGCATCTCGCCTTTGATCAGTATCTGAGCCGTGTATTGAATCCGGATTATGTTAAAATTATAGGTCCGAGTCAAAAATGTGTGGTACATCAGGGTCTTCCACAGGAATTTCTTAAGGGATAGGGGGATTTGCGCGGTCGACGAATGGGAATGGGGATGGGCGCGGGAAGGTGGTGTCCCCCTTCTGGCACAGATTTTTTTTTTTTACTGACCAGTGGAAAGATGAGATTTGGCATATATCTAGTATCATAAGAAATGAAATAAAAAAATAATAAAAAACATTTTTTTTATGTAAATTTATTGTTTTATTGTTTTATTCATCTATTTATCAATAAAAACAACAATCAGCCATACAGTTAACATTAACCACATCATTCATAAACATTAACCACATCATTCATAAACTACATCACTCCGAGTCTCAACCCATCATCACAGTGACGATCTCCTTGTTCTCTGTGAATGCCAGTCATCTACCGCTCTGTTAAAATCAAAGTCATCCAGAGTTGGACCATCACAGAAAATATGTTTGACAGGCAGGCCCTAAATTAATATTGACAGGCCCTGAATTATATAGTAAATAATGGCAAAAAGGGACAAGCCCCAACATGATTTTGACAGGCCCCGGGCTTGAGGCTATCCTATTTCGTGAGCACTGCAGTTTTATTATGTTTTAATTGAACTCATTTAAATCAAACAATATACGGAAGCGATATGGAAATCCTTGTTAACTAAATTTGATCGCGTTTTGGTATAAAACACACTGAATTTTATATAAATTTTATATAAAAAATAAATAAAACAAATTATCGCAGACAAAGAAACACCACCCTATGGACAGATTTTTAGAATGCGTGAGAATGTAGAATGTATGCGTGTGAGCGTGATTTGACACACAAATGTGTGTGTCTCATGCCGAATGCGTGAGACTTGACATGTATGGTATATACCATCTTAAATTTATAAATATCTATCTTAATGAAATTTTTATTTTTTTCAGTGGACTGTGTCATCGAGTGTATCCTTTTAGTTGAAGCAAAATGGATCATTTATAAGTACAATATACTATTATAATTTGCTGATTCGCTACAAGTTTTTCACTACTTAATGCATCTGGAATTACTTTCATTGATTGCTTTTATAACATTAATTATTATATCAACATATATTTCTAAATTTAAGTCATTTTTGGTCGAGCAGTACGGTACAGATAACTATTAATACTGCAGTGTTTCTACAAATACATGTATATTATTTATTAGTTGTTTTAGCAATATTATAAAAAACCTACTACATATTATAGCAGCCTTAACTTATAGCAAGTTGTCCCATATGGAGGATGTCAAGTTTGAGGCTGCCAGTGTGCTTGCCAGTATGTACGTCAAACAGGTAAGAGTTAGTTAAAGATACTGGTTACAGCAGGTGAATTACTCATTAATCTTTCACTTAGACTTTTTTGTAATTCAGCTAAAGAAATGTAGCAAAAGCAAAATATTTTGGAAGAAGCATGAAGGCAACTTTTGTGTCGACTGCAAAGCAGGCAAACACTAATGTTTTGCTTTGTTTACTTGCGGTGTCGCCTGTCGTACATTAGTAGACTAGACACACTTCATTTCAGGACAATCACTTAAGTTGTAAGATATTAGAACGAAACTTGCTGTGTAGGTAGCTTACATGTATATAGAAAGGAAGCTTGATATTGCATTTGTGGTCACTGCGGTCAGGGTTGCTGTTATTAAAATTAAAAAAATGGTTACCGAAAAATAACTTTAGTTAGGGATAATATATTGGAACAAAACTTGCTATGTTGTTAGCTTATATGGAAAGGAAACTTGGTATTGCATTTGAGGTCACTGGGGTCAAGGTCAAAGTCGCTGTTACTAAAAATAGAAAAAAATGTTTCCGGACAATAAACTTGCTGTGTGTGTTACTTATATGGAAAGGAAGCTTGGTAATGCATTTGAGGTCAATGGGGCCAATGTCGTTGTTATAAAAGTGAAACTAGAAATGTCGCAGTAAGTGACATTTGACCTGTAAGTGTGACCTTGACCTTCGAGCCACAGACCTGGATTTTGTGCGCGACGCATCGTCTGGCTGAGGTGAGGACTTGTGCCAAGTTATTTTAAAATCCGTCCAGGAATGCCAGAGTTATTGACTGGACACGATTTGACCTTTGACCTATAAGTGTGACCTTGACCTTGGGGCCGCAGACCTGGATTTTCTGCGCGACACATCATCTTGTTGTGGTGAGCACTTGTGCCAAGTAATTTTAAAATCCGTCCAGGAATGCCAGAGTTATTGACCGGACATGATTTGACTTTTGGCCTCTAAGTTTGACCTTAGAGCCACGGACCTGGATTTTGTGCGCGACACGTCTTGTTGTGGTGAGCACTTGTGCCAGGTTATTTGAAAATCCGTCCAGTAATGCCAGAGTTATTGACCAGAGACAATTTGACCTTTGACCTCTAAGTGTTACCTTGACCTTGGGGCCACATACCTGGATTTTGTGCTCGACACATTGTCTTATTGTGATGAGCACTTGTGCCAAGTTATTTGAAAATCAGTCCAGGAATGCCAGAGTTATTGACCTTTGACCTATGTGTGTCCTTGACCTTGGAGCCACAGACCTGGATTTTATGCGGGACACATCATGTTGTCGTGATGAGCACTTGTGCCAAGTTATTTCAAAATCCGTCAAGGAATGCCAGAGTTATTGACTGGACACAATTTGACCTTTGACCTCTTAGTGTTACCTTGACCTTAGAGCCACGGACCTGAGTTTTGTGCACAACATGTCGTGTTGTTGTAGTGAGACTTTTGCCAAGTTATTTGAAAATCCGTCCAGGAATGCCAGAGTTATTGACCGGACAAAATTTGACCTTTGACCTCTAAGTGGGACCTTGACCTTGGAGCAACGAACCTGGGTTTTGTGCGAGACACGGTCGTCTTGTTGTGGTGAGTTATTTGAAAATCTGTCCATGAATGTCAGAATTATTAACTGGACACGAAAGCAGTTTATTTTGACCTTTGACCTCTTAGTGTGTCCTTGACCTTGGAGCTACAGACCTGGATTTTGTGCGCGAAACGTCGTCTTGTTGTGGTGAGCAAATGTGCCAAGTTATTCGAAAATCCGTCCATTATTGTCAGAGTTATTAACTGGACACGATTGTACGGACAAACGAAGGGACTACTGTTAGCACCTTCGGGGGCATAAAAATGGTTTGCGGCTAATAACTTTAGATAGGAATGAGATATCTGTATTGCAACACAATTTGCTGTGTAGGAGCTTGGAAAGGACATTTGGGATTACATTTGAGGTCACTCGTGTCAAGGTCGCTGTAAGTAAAAATAGAAAACTACAAGCGACACATTTAAATCAGCGGAATTCTAGTTAATACTTTCACCCAATAATGGTACTTGTTGTATTTGTCTTCATATACATTTGTGGCTGTTCAATTGTTAAAAAAAAATGCACACAACTTGAAAACATTATTTTATTGAGAAATCTGTATGCCAGCAATAATATTAATATATATTTCCAGGGTCAAGTATTGCTCGCCAAGCCGTTGTTAAGGAAAGCCATAGAGGTATCCCAACAGGCACAGTTCTGGCATTGTAGACTTTTGTTCCAGTTGGCGGTAAGTATATCTGTACCAGTGTATTAGCCAGCCAACTGTGCAGCCGTCTTTTGCACAGACGTTTTTGAAAAATCGCGGCTAATATTTGGTATTGTAATATTTGCGGGTGATGTAAAAAATTTCACTTCCAACATCCTCTTAATTTCTCAATATTGCTATGTTTTGTATACACTTAAGGAAGAAAGAATATCCAAAATGTACCTTTTTCACCTTTATTAAAAAAAAATGCTCCAGAGATACCCACTTGGCACGAGTTAACTCTAAGCACGTGTTAGCAAATTATTTTGCACACCTTGTTCGGATTATTTGCATACCCAAGTCTTGAATTTCTGCTCTGTACTAACATGAGGGCCTCTAATGTATAACCCTTGTGAGCAGTAATTGAATGATTGTAAGTACACCTGCACCTAAAAAAGAATAGTTTTGTACAAATGTTAACCTTAAAGTTGTGTACTTTAAGTTGATCATTTATTACCCATAATGCAATTTAATATTTTGTTTGAATGTCTCAGTTTTATGGTTAACCCAAAAATTGCCTTGTCCAACATCCTTCGCATTGTTACATTATATATACTTATGGAAATTTTAGAGTGAAGCTTTTGTTTATATATACAGTATTGTTAACTTGGTGTACAATATTTAATCTTAGTCTTCCATATTTCATCCAGGAAATCCATGCATCAGAGAAGGACTTTGTATCTGCATGTGGTTTACTGGGGGCGGGGGCAGACTTTGCCTCAGCGGCCAACTCTGAATACACAACACTCCTGTTCCTCCTCAGTAAAGGAATGGTATGGCATATAGTTTTTACTCTGTGAAGCATGGCAGACATATTGAGTTTACAATGTATCACTGTTGTAACTACTCCTCAGTAAAGGAATGGTATGGCATATGGTTTATTACTCTGTGAAGCATGGCAGACATATTGAGTGTACAATGTATCACTGTTGTAACTACTCCTCAGTAAAGGAATGGTATGGCATATGGTTTATTACTCTGTGAAGCATGGCAGACATATTGAGTGTACAATGTATCACTGTTGTAACTACTCCTCAGTAAAGGAATGGTATGGCATATGGTTTATTACTCTGAGAAGCATAGCAGACATATTGAGTGTACAATGTATCACTGTTGTAACTACTCCTCAGTAAAGGAATGGTATAGCATATGGTTTATTACTCTGTGAAGCATGGCAGACATATTGAGTGTACTATGTATCACTGTTGTAACTACTCCTCAGTAAAGGAATGGTATAGCATATGGTTTATTACTCTGTGAAGCATGGCAGACATATTGAGTGTACAATGTATCACTGTTGTAACTACTCCTCAGTAAAGGAATGGTAAGGCATATGGTTTATTACTCTGTGAAGCATGGCAGACATATTGAGTGTACAATGTATCACTGTTGTAACTACTCCTCAGTAAAGGAATGGTAAGGCATATGGTTTATTACTCTGTGAAGCATGGCAGACATATTGAGTGTACAATGTATCACTGTTGTAACTACATATAAATAGCTCTAGAAGAAAATATAACAGTGTTTCCGTGAACCCTCATAGTGATTGCCATTATGTCAGCATTGCTTTGTCATAGTTTTGTTTGACTTACAATTAAAACATTGCTGTTGAAAGTAGATCTTAAGCAAAACTGACATGGGTTTGTTGTTTTTGGCTAGTGCACATCAGGTTCATTAAACGTGAGAATCATGGCTCTTATGGTAGTATGTACCTACCACAGAGCCATGGTTCCTGTGCCTATAGTAATAGATAGGACCCCGTACCGACCCCCATATGCACTTTTCCGGTGAGGTTTCTGAAGGTATCACGCAATGCCTGCATAAACAACCGCCCTGTTTCAATACATAAAACCTTAAGTACCACCTCGTTCTCTTGTGCCGTTTCGTTCCGTATTTGGAAACTTAACCCCGTCCTTCTCGCACACCTGACAGTTTTCAGTTAATGTTTTGTGTTAGCTGTGGGCCTGTTTGTTTCCAAATACGGAACTAAAGCAGCGCGAGATATTTTAAAATTCTTCTCTTTGGTGATTTGTATGCATGCTTGCGTGGTTTTTCAGGTTTAGTCTATTGAAATATGGCAGTTTTTTATGCAGGCATTGCTTGATGTCTTCAAAAATCTGATACGTGCCTATCCTATAAAGGATCACATCGTAGCTCTATGGTAGGTACACACCATAAGAGCTATCGTACCTACTGCTTCATATAAATGAACACTGTCTCAGGTATTTTCATTCCTATAATGACAGGCAAGTAAATTTTAGCTTTTCAAGATTTCTAACCATGCAATTGTGAAAAAAAATATATAGATGATTCAAAGGGTGCGTTCACATGCATTATATACTGACGGTCAATGAAAACGCGCCTGTAGATTTAATAGAGAATCTTACATGAGTGCTCATTCATTATTGAATTAATTAAACGAGTTTGCAAAATGATATAATGCGAGACTCTTGCCAAGCATTATATCATTTTTGCTAACAAGTTTAATAAATTCAATTATGAATGAGAACGAATGTTAGATTCTATTTATCACATAACTTATAACTTTCACATTACGTCAGAAAACATCGTGACATAGGGATTATTTCCTAGGACCGATAAAACAGTTGGGCATACCCGGTATTAAGATGTGTCACTTTTGTTTTCTAGCCTTGTGACTTTAATTGACCACTTATACACATACTTAGGAATTCTGAGACAATCAGTGTTTGCATTCTGAGACAATCAGTGTTTGCATTCTGAGACCATCAGTGTTTGCATTCTGAGACCATCAGTGTTTGCAGTTGTTAATTAATATTATTCAATTTCAAAATATGCACTTATTATTATAAATTACCTCAGCAATAAAATGTAACACCCGTATAATCTACTGGTGCATTTTCATTGAGCATCATTATATAAACTAACTGGGGTTGTCTAGACTTTTTATGTCAAATCAATGAATGTTCCGATGATATTGTCTTTCTTTGAGAATCTGAATACTAGATTCTAATGCAGCTGTTATGTAACACGTTGCTCAATTGGCTAACATCTCAAATTTGCGACCGTAAAACCCCTGATATGACGTCCGAAAAATATGTGACGTCCATAATGTTAATACAAAGACGTCAAACAAAATGCTGGCATCCGTGAATTTGAGTTTTCATAGAAAAATGATTATGTATGATTTTATTTTATATTTGTAGCATTTAAATGGAAAAGCATTAGAATCGAGATACCCATGCTAAGATTTTCAATCTGGGACGGTATGTGGTTGGTTTTACAGCATGAAATTACTTCTAACGGCTCCGCTGTAACGTAATTTCATACCATAAAACCAACCACATATCGTCCCAGATTGAAAATCTTAGCATGGTTATCTCTTAATTTACTGCCAACAGAAATTAATGATTACAGTAACTACACTGTAGTGGTATTGTGTGTTTCATGCTTGTTTTGACACTTATTATTTTCCTCTTTCTTTTGCTGTAGCTTCTCCTCGTCAATAAGCAGGCGGTGGCGGTGAACGAGACCCTGTCTAAGGCTGGTTCCCTTATAGAACAGTGGACGGGCCCAAGTGTACAGAAGGAGTCCCTCAAAGTGTTCTTCCTTGTATTACAAGTGTGTCACTATCTAACAGCGGGCCAGGTTGGTGGTGTTCAATTTAGTGGTTAATCAGTTACATATTTTCCTCACCATGGATGAGATTTTCGTGAGAAACCCTCACTACCATATATTTTCTTTAAGAGGAGTCGGGTATCTACCGCTCTTTTGATGACTGTTTTTCCATTTGAAGTAAATCATGTATATGTAAAAAATACTGTCGGGTCCTTTTCATATCCAGATCTGTCAGATAAGGTTTATCCTTTCTGGGTTTTTGTACCCAGTCAAAAGACATTGAATTCGTTCTAAAGTGTTTGGTCTTTTTTACTTCCACGTTGAACATAACTATTGACCTTAAAGTTCACATTTTGTCTCTGTGACATTATTGTGGCACATGACATTACTGTAGTATCTCGGTGTTTTATGGGTTATAAAGGTCACTATATTGTTGGATTATTTTAATTTTGCTTAAACTTAACTCATAAAAATCAATGTCACCTCATTATAATGTCACACAATGCACGTGTTTTACCTGCAGGTGAAGAGTGTGAAGCCGGCATTGAAGCAGTTGCAGCAGAGTATACAGACCATCACACAGATACACACCGACGAGGAAGGTACGCATTTTACTCGTGTACAGTTGTATATACACCCAGATCCACACCTACAGGAAGGTAGGCTGTTGCTCATGTACAGTTGTATATACACCCAGATCCACACCTACAGGAAGGTAGGCTGTTACAGTTTTGTAAGGGAAGACGTGTTATTGTCGGCAGAGTCGAAGGTGTCGAGGTTAAGTTTTTGTGTTTAGCTCTGTTTCCCAGGAATTGCATACATTAGATTAAGCAGACGTGAGTCATGCTTATTTATTGGGTGTTACTGCTCACTTAGGCAGAGGGGTTCCTCAGATGACCTTGGCATTAACCTTTCTCGGGAACGAGGGGCTGGCATGGCTCAGTGGATAGCTTGGTAGACCTGGGTTAAGCCTCACAGATGCCACAGAGTTTGTCCAGTCTGTTCTCTGGCAAGACACTTTACCTTAGCCTCGTCCGTCAGATGGGTCAGTCTTCCTCCGAGCATGTTAAAGAACCATAGGAATCTATTTGACAGTAAGAGTAGAACATGCTCCTGTTTTCTGTATATACTTCCCCTCTCTCTGGGGCGGCTCTAAATAAATCAATGTGCTGAGGAGCAGTCAAACAATATTCAGTTCAATTCTCTAGAACTAAATTCCCAAAGTGATCAAAGTTGTATATATTGGGTGACCTTGTACATTTCATTCTGATATGGGTTTCACCGATGACCTTGACCTTCGTTTTCATGGGCAAATGACTCGTTTAGCTCTATGTTTTTTGCATTTAGCTTTTATTTCAGAGTCCATTTCTAGTTAGACAAGACACATGAATATGCAGATTTCTTGCTAATTTTTTTTCTAGGAAGATATGAAACAGATTAATGTTATAAAAAAAATGTGGGTCATACTGTCCAAATTCTTCTGGCTATAGCGGAGAAATACCAGGGTTTGTCCCCGCCATTATTTATATTTTATAATCATTATTGCAAGTATGGTGATCACATTGAAACTAGTTTCAGCATCTATTTAATTATTATATTACTTTTCAGATCCTGTGGGCAACAATCAAATAGACATGTTTCAATGGCTGCCAAAGGAGCATATGTGTGTGCTTGTGTACCTGGTTTGTATAGCTTTCTATACTAGAGTATGACGTCATCTAAAACTGAACAGTACCCATTTTGTTTATTTTAAAATGGTGCATTTGTATGTGTGCTTGTGTGTGTACTCACCAGATCTGTGATATCTCCACATCTATGGGTACATATAAAGTGGACAAAGAAATAATTCTATGTCTTCTTGTCCTTAGTCTGTAAGTTTCACCTGCAGGCTACGAGTAATACATTGAACAAAGAATTCATTTCATTTTGAAAAATAAAAAATTAAATGTAACTTTGTATTTTATGTGAAATCCTAAGATGTATAGTCCCTCCATCCATATTAAGTAATTGGATTGTATTTTATAGTCCCACCAACAGCTACGGTGGAGGAAGACCCCAGGTGCACCTCCTGCCATTTTCGTGCATGGGCGGCCACCTGGGTAGAACCATCGACGTTCCACAAGCCAGATAGATAGTTATATAAACCTGCATGTGAATGTGGACGTATAATCTAAACAAACAACTATTGTCTTGCAGGTTACAGTGATGCACTCCATGCAGGCAGGATATATGGACAAGGCACAGAAATACACGGATAAAGCCCTTATGCAGATAGAGAAGTTAAAAAGTATGTCTGTAATAGACGCTGATTCCTTTGTAACATGCAAACTTTTTTGGTTGAGAATGTCAAATGTGTATGGAAAACAACATTAATAGAGGAAAAAAAACTAAAAAAGTTTAATCATGTCACATTCTTGTCCTATATTAATTTTGCTTGTCCTATATTAATTTTGCTTGTCCTATATTAATTTTGCTTGTCCTATATGTGTGGTGTTTGAATCGCACATAAACCAGTTACAGATCATACAGATTCAAATGCAAAAGTGGAGTAAGACCAAAGATGATCGGGTTTATCATTTTACTACAACAGGATGGTCATATAGTTATTTTAAAACATTATTATATTGAAATTTAATTTAAGAAAATGTTGCCAAAAGATATGCATATAGCAACAGTAACTTATTTAAAGTAAAATGTCACCAAGCGAAATTATTCACTTTATCAAGCTGATTTTCTAATCCTTGAGGTGTCATTGCACGATTGATTTTCCTTCTTCATTTTATATAGGAATGATGTATATCGAGAGACAAAATTTGAGCATTTTTCTGCGTAGAAAATTCTAATACTCATATTATTCAAACTGTCTAGCGTTTGCCAATAGAAAAATGAAAAAAAACGGGGGTTTATATATGGAAGAAAAGCTTCTCCGTTGAATGTTATTTTTATTTTGAAAAGTCACAGATTTACCCTGTTTCTAGTTTCGCTTTAATGTATGTCATTTATAAACTAAATATCTCATACAAACACTAATACATGTTCCCAATACATCATTCGGATGAGTTAATGTTAATGATAACAACAAGCACTCAAAAGTGTGCATTTTGTATCACAAGTAAGGCTGAGAAACTTTTTTTCTAGAATCTATTTGACTACAGCTCCGAGGCACAAACTCAGTGATGTAATTACGCCTTGACTGTCAGAGAAGAGAAAAAGTGATAATTCGTGAGATTATTTAAACAGTGACATGTTTGTGAAATCGACATCTGTTATCTATAAATTGAGCGTGGTAAACTTACCTTTGTAACTCAAACTTTGGAGAGGTTAAACATTTCTTCTGGTACCATAAAATTTTGAGTAACTGAGAGTGGACGAGTGGTTTTGGTATAGTCGATATTGACTCAATAATGACATTTATTTGGAAACTATTGAACCAAAGATGAAATTAAATAAATATTAAACGTGAAAAACAAATATTTATGAATCTAATTAAAACAATTTAAAGAAATATCAGTAAAAGACTTTGCCATAATTGTATTAAATTTAAAACAAGTGTGGTATGTACATGCCTGGACAGTTTTATAAAACAGAAGTTGTATGCTGTAATATGTGTTTTTTGTCCACAGTGTTAGATGCCCACCCATTGTTGTCATCCTTCCAGATCATGTTACTAGAACACATCGTCATGTGTCGCCTCATCATGGGCAATAAAACCACAGCAATACAGGAGGTAAGCTTGAACACACCGTCATGTGTCACCTCATCATGGGCAATAAAACCATCGTCATGTGTCGATTTGAAATGTATGGATTGTAAAGAAATTGTTTGAAATGCTAAATATTGTGGAGGGTGAAAACAATAATCAGTGCAGTGTTAGTATAGTGTTTTATTGCTTGGATTTATCTCTAATACCTGAAAATGTTTAGCTTAAAACTTAGACCTTAAATTGTGCTCAAGCCCTAAAAATGGCTTGAGTGAATACCAGGAATGAACGGTAACTGACTCTCTGCAGTTGGTAAAGATTCCTCCAAATGGTTGACATTTTGTCATATTTTTTTGTCTTACTAAATTTTCGTAAAACAGCCATTAGGACTCAAACATTCCCTGAAATATTTGTGGTTCTGCAGGTGAGAAGGGCTCATACAGTTTTGTTTTGATGTAAATAAAATCAGGCTCAAAATGTTATTTTTGGTGGCACAAAATCACCTTTTTGTGTGCCGTAAAATCTGATTGAACTTGAATTGTCCTCGACTGACACACACATACAGTTTGTATATTTATTTCAGATATTTCAAGCGTGCCACGTCTGTCAGTCCCAACCCAGATTGTTCACTACACATGGTTCACAGATGCACACCTTGCTGGTACGTAATCATTGTTCTCTACACATGGTTCACAGATTCACTCCTTGCTGGTACGTAATCATTATTCACCTTACCTTCCAGCCGCCCAGTCCACCTGTCCGTCCAGCTGTCTCTCTGTCTTTATTTTGCTGACTTAATGATGGACTGACCAACAGTTTCTCTATGATCACCAGTATCACTGCTTTTTGTCCTTCCTTCATTGTTAGCGCCTCCATGGCCAGGATAGTAAAGACACTGCATCTCAAACTTTTTCGCCTCTCACTGCTGAAGGTTTGAATCTCACTGGGAACTCAAGTGGGAAAGTGTAAGTTTTTACAGATGGCAGGTACTATACAGTACTGGTTCTACCCAGGAAATCTGGGGTGGTCTGCCTCTACCACAAAAAATCGACTGTCATATATGGCTTAACATAAGCTAAAAATCTTAGAACACCATTCAAACAAACAAGCAAATCCTTCTTTTTGTATACACTTATCATGGTATATTAATTTGTTTGTTTGGTGTTTGACGTCATTTTTAGCACATTTTAGGCTATATGTGACTGACTCTCTGCAGGGGCTATTGACAGTCGAATGTTTAGTGGTGGAGGCAGACCACCACTTAGTGGTGGAGGCAGACCACCACATATTCCAGGGTAGAACCAGAATTAATCCATGTATGCAATACAGTTATTGCCGTTCATTATGTCAAAATAAGACAATGAACATAATGAGTTATTTCTCTTGATTTAGTTAAAACTTCCCTTCCCTAATTTAACTGCTTCAGATAATGAGGTATGACTATGTGTGTGTATGTATCCACAGTAGATGGTTTCCTATTGCACGCTCTGAAAAAATAGGGTAGGTAGGTAGGCATTTTTTTTTTTTTTTTTTTTTTTTTTTTTTTGGAGCAAGATATTGTGAGATTCTACATGTATTTATTTCATAAACCCCATACAAGTTGATGATACAACTGAAAGTTTCTCTGTGATGTCAGTTTACCTCACCGGAAACACAGGGTTTTCTTTTTTTTGGCCTAACTCATAAACTGCTTGAGACATTGAGATGAAATCTATGTGTATATGCCGGGGTGTTTCACATCACATACAGTCATGGTCGCTTGCTCGCGGTCTCCGGACATTATCATGTTATTATAACCTTCGAATTGACTCCTTAATCATTTAAGATAATCTGTTTATGTGGCATAAAAAGAAGGTCATGGGCAGGGGTCTCCATTCATGCATTTTTTATGTCTGGTGAATAACTCTTTTTAGATCTACTTGATTTTTAGCTCGACTGTTCGAGGAATAGGGAGTGCTATCCTACTCACCTCGGTGTCGGCGTCCCCAGCTTCACCTTAAAGTTTTTGTGCCAGTGTTTTTCTTATGTGTTTTGTGAATGCAGCCTGTGCCTGTGCCATTGTGAAAAATAGCGGCATTTTTCTAGAAATTGTGAAAATTTTGAAATATTATAACAAAAGAAAAAGAAACTTTTTTCACTTTTATTTTCACAGTTTAATATCCCTTGGTTTTAAGTTTTGTTTTTGGTAAATACAGACTAGTTTTGACACCAGCTTATATTAAGACTAGTATCCTTACTGCCTTTTTTTTTTTTTTCAGGTTGTGAATTTTTTGGATATAATTGTGAAAAAGTATACTTTTTGGCATTGTGAAGAGGCCAAATAACGGCCCCAAATTAGGCATAAAAAAAAACACTGTGTGCAATAGATTTATAACTTCAAAACTATTCAAGCTATTGCATTAAAACTTAATTGCAATGTTTTCCATCAAATTCTGCACCTTATCCAACAATCCCCATAACTCTTCCTTGCATTTTGATATAATTATGGCCCCTTGATTATGTCTTTAGTCCCAGTTTGACCTAAGTTTTTTTGCAATAGATTTGTAACTTCAAAACTACTCAAGTTATTGCATTAACATTTTTAAACTAATGTTTCACATCAAATTCAGTACCTTATCCAACAAGCCCCATAAATCTTCTATTCATTTTGACAAAATTATGGCCCCTGAATTGGTAAAATATTCATATTTTTACATAGAAGTATATAGGAAAAAATCTTCTTAAGCTCAGTGCTCAAAAAATAGGATAGCCCGACGCCCGGGGCTCCTCGAAATCCATTCCGGGCCTGTCTCATTTTGCAGACGAGGAAAAAATCCCCAAAAAAATCAGTTTTACTGGATCTCAAGCTGAAGTTCCTCAAGACAAAATACTTCCATGTGTATTGTGAACTGTGAAAACACTTGCAATAAAGTAATTAAAATGTGTTATACACACATTGAAACAATAAGAAGTTCGAATATTTTGCCTGGCTTCGTGTCAGCAGTTTAATTTGTCACAACTTTGAGGTCGACAATTGTTGACATAAAACTCATTATTCTGCTATTAGGGTTGTGTTTTCTTTCCTTTGTGATAAGAAATACCGTTTTTGTCATTAAAAACACACTAATGCATGAAAAAAAATCGTTATTGATGGTATTTCGATTGAATGTTTGTGAAATGTTCGGGCCGTAAAAGTGCATAGTAGTTCGGATGGTACATAATTTCGGATATTCTTTTTTTTTTTTACATAATCAAATAAGAAAAACTGTCCTTTACAAATACATTTTGGTGGAAAGAAAAATATATATACTGTATATGTATAAATACAGATATAAAGTATATTTCTATTCATTATTTAAGGTGTAAGGAGTTCCTGGAATCCTACTTTTAAATGAATTCTAGTCTAGGCTCCTAATTCTTTACTTGGAGATAGTGGTGACAAAAAGAAAAAATATAGCCAGAGGAGGCTCTGATAGTCTCATAAAACCTGATTAAAAATTTGGCTCCAAGTTTAGCTCCAGTTTCACCAAGTCGGCTCTGATTATTATCGTTTGGCAAAAGTGCTAGTACTCTCCTTTGCATTGGTTATGAATTACTATGTAATATTCTATTCTAACATATTTTAAACGAAATGGTAAATAAGTCCGCTGACCAGGGAGCATAACGTGGTAGCAAAAAGAAAAATCTAGTCAGAGGAGGTTCTGAGCTTGATTAATACATACGTAACAAATGTGTGCTATAAATGTGAATAAAGACACATTTCCAATAAGAAAAAAATATTGGACCTTTCCATTTTAAATCAGGGCCTGTCCATTTCAAATCAGGGCCTGTCCATTTCAAATCGGGGCCTGTCCATTTTCAGAAGCAACAAGCCCTGGGCCTGTCTCTTAAACTAATTTTCTTTGAGCACTGAAGCTACAGCTTAAATATTTTGTATCATTGTATGTAGCATCGTCTGGTAGTTCTCTACCAAGTTTGTTCAAATGGTGACCCTGGTGTCAGAATTGGACCAGGTGAAACATGAGGGTATGGGTGGGGCACCCGATTCATAACTTAGTAACTGTTGAGATCCCCACCCTATAACCATATATACACTTACTGGACATGAACAGATACAACCATCCAAATAACATAGACACCGGGGTCCTTCCCCACCCCTGGGAACATAGCTCCTCGGTCATAATTTGGAAACCATTGAGATCCCCACCCTATAACCATATATTTACTTACTGGGCATGAACAGACGGATATAACCACCCAACCAGCGTAGACCCTGGTCTCCTTCCCCAACCCTGGGGACATAGCCCCTGTGACCCTGGGGACATAGCCCCTGTGTCATAATTTGGAAACCGTTAAGTTCCCCACCCTATAACCATATATACTCTTACTGGGCATGAACAGGTACATAACCACCCAACCAGCATAGACCCCGGGCTCCTTCCCCACCCCTGGGGACATAGCCCCTCGGTCATAACTTGGAAACAATTGAGATCGCAACCCTATAACCATATATACACTTTCTGGGCATGAACAGATGGATTCAACCACACAACAAGAATAGAACCCATCTCCTACCCAAACCCTGGGGACATAGCCTTTGTGTCATAATTTGGAAACCGTTGAGTTTGCCCCCTATAACCAAATATACACTTATTGGGCATGAACAGACAGTTACAACCATCCAACCAGCATAGACCCCGGATTCCTTCCCCACCCCTGGTGACATAGCCCCTGGGTCATTACTTGTAAACCATTGAGATCCCCACCCTAGAACCATATATTCAGTTACTGGTCATGAACAGATGGATATAACTACTCAACCAGATGTCCAACAAATTCTTCGAATAGTTGAGCACGCTGTCCTCTGACAGCTCTTGTTATTCAAATTAATAATGCAGTTGTAGATTGTTTCGTATCAGTGATAGTTTGTAGATTGTTTCGTATCAGTGATAGTTTGAAGCAATGCTTTTTGTCATTAATTTATTACATTGATTAAGTAAACTTCATTCTGCCTTTAATGTCCATGTAACAAGTGGAGAGATACATGACCTCTTGGGCCTGTTGTAATGATTTGTTCTATAAAAAAAAGCCATATGATACAGTATTGTGTAAAAAGATTGAAGACCTTGTAATTTTGGTTTGGCTTCTTACATGTATTTCAGGGTCTGTATGCCATGTCCATGAACTGTATGGAGGCAGCAGAGGCTCAGTTTCAGACAGCCCTTAAGGTGAGTGTTCAATATTAATAATAGCTGCCACATGTCACATTGTTTACCATAAACCAGGACTTATTTTTTCTTCAGTTGATGTTCATGTAATGGAACAAGAGGAGTCTATTTGTTAGTAAAGAGTAATATCCTGTCTCTGGCAATGTCTGTATGACTTTGGCAATGTCCTGTCTATGGCAATGTCTGTATGACTCTGGCAATGTCCTGTCTATGGCAGTGTCCTGTCTCTGGCAATGTCCTGTCTATGGCAATGTCCTGTCTATGACTCTGGTAATGTTCTGTCTATGGCAGTGTCATGACAATGTCATGTATATGGCTCTGGCAATGACCTGTATATGGCAGTGTCCTGGCAAGGACATGTCTATGACTCTGGCAATGTCCTGTCTATGGCAGTGTCCTGTATATGGCTCTGGCAATGTCATGTCTATTGCAATGTCGTCTATGATTCTGGCAATATCATGTCTGGCATTGTCTCATCTCGGGTAATGTAATGGGTCTGGCAGTGCCATGGCTCTGGCAATGCAATGTTTGGCATTGTCTCATCTCTGGCAATGTCTTGTCTACGGCTCTGGAAATGTCCTGGCTATGGCAGTTTCATGTCTGGCAGTTTTATGGTGTCCTGTCTCTGGCATTGTCCCGGCAATGTCATGTATTGCATTGTCCTGTTTCTGGCAATGACTGTCTCTGGCAATGTCATGTCTCTGGTAGTGGCCTGACAATGTCCTGTCTATGGCAATGTCATGTCTCTGGGAATGTGTCAGTCTTTAGCATAGTAATGTCTCTGACAATGTCCTGTCTCTGGCAGTGTCCTGGCAATTTCTTGTCTCTGGCATGGTCATGTCTCTGGCATTGTCCTGTCTGCAATCTCCTGGCAGTGTCATGTCTCTGGCAGTGTCATGGCACTGTCACATCTCTGGCAGTGTCATGTCTCTGGCATTGTCCTGTCTATGGCAATGTCATGTATCTGGAAGTGTCCCATCTATGGCAATGCCATGTCTCTGGCAGTGTCAAGTCTCTGGCAGTGTCATGTCTCTGACAATGTCTTGTCTATGGCAATGTCATGGCAGTGTCATGTCTATGGCAATGTCCTGTCTATGGCAATGGCATGTCTCTAGCAATGTCAAGTTTTTGGCACTGTTATGTCTCTGGCATTGGCAACTCTCAGACAGTGTCCTGTGTCTGGCATTTTCATGTCTCTGACATTGTCCTGTCTATGGCAATGTTGTGTCTCTGGCAGTGTCCTGCCTCTGGCAATGTCATGTCTCTGGCATTGTCAGCATCTAGCAGTGTCCTGTCTCTGACATTGTCATGTCCCTAGCAGTGTCCTGTCTGGTATTGTCCTGTCTCTGGCAGTGTCATGTCTCTGACATTTTTATGTCCCTGGCAGTGTCCTGTCTCTGGTATTGTCATGTCTCTGGCAGTGTCCTGTCTCTGGCTTTGTCCTGTCTCGGGCATTGTCACATCTCTTGACAGTGTCATGTCTCTGGCAGTGTCCTGACTCTGACAGTGTCCTGTCTATGGCAATGTCATGTCTCTGGCAGTGTCCTGTCTCTGGCTTTGTCCTGTCCCGGGCATTGTCATGTCTCTTGACAGAGTCATGTCTCTGGCAATGTCGTGTCTGCCAGTGTCCGGTCTCTGGTAATGTCTTGTCTATGGGAATGTCCGGGCTATGGCAATGTCCTGTCTCTGGCAGTGTCAAGTCTCTGGCATTGCCATGTCTTTGGCAGTGTCCTGACAGTGTCCTGTCTCTGGAATTGTAATGTCTCTGTGTCCTGTCTATGGTAATGTCATGTCTCTGGCAATGTCATGTCTCAGGCAGTGTCAAGTCTGGCAGTGTCATGTTATTGGCATTGTCATGTCTCTGGCAGTGTCATGTGTCTGGCATTGTCCTGTGTCTGGTATTGTCATGCCTCTGGTATTGTCCTGTCTATGGCAGTGTCCTGTCTCTGACAGTTTCATGTCTCTGGCAATGTCATGTCCCTGGCAATGTCATATCTCTGGCAGTTTCCTGTCTCTGGCAATGTCATGTCTCTGACAGTGTCCTTTATCTTTCAATGTCATGTCTATGGCAGTGCCCTGGCAATGTCAGACTGTGGAATTGTCTCCATCTCTGGCAATGTCAGACTGTGGAATTGTCTCTATCTCTGGCACTGTCCTGTCTCTGGTAATGTCCTGTCTCTGGCATTTACATCTCTGGCAATGTCATGTCTCTGGCAGTGTCCTGGCAATGTCATGTCTCTGACAATGTCCTGTCTCTGGCATTGTCATGTCTCTGGCAATGTCATATCTATGGCAATGTCATGTCTCTGGCAATGTTATGTCTCTGGCAATGTCCTGTCTTTGTTTTTTTTGCAGTGTCCTGTTTCTTGCAGTGTCTTGTCTCTGTTAATGTCATGTCTATGGCAATGTCATGTCTCTGGTAATGTCATGTCTCTGGCAATGTCATTTCTCTGGCAGTATCATGTGTTTGGCAGTGTCCTGTATCTGGCAATGTCATGTCTCTGGCATTGTCCTGTCCCTGGCATTGTCCTGTCTCTGGCAGTGTCCTGTCTCTGGCATTGTCCTGTCTCCGGCAATTTCATGTCTCTGGCAGTGTCATGTCTTTGTGAGTGTCCTGTATCTGGCAATGTCATGTCTCTGGCAGTGCCCTGGCAATGTCAGACTGTGGAATTGTCTTCATCTCTGGCACTGTCATGTCTCTGGCAGTGTCCTGTCTCTAGTAATGTCCTGTCTCTGGCACTGTCCTGTGTCTGGTAATGTTCTGTCTGTGGTAATGTCATGTCTCTGGCATTGTCCTGTCTCTGGCATTGTCCTGTCTCTGGCACTGCCATGTCTCTGGCAGTGCCCTGGCAATGTCAGACTGTGGAATTGTCTTCATCTCTGGCTCTGTCAGTGTCCTGTCTCTGGCACTGTCCTGTTCTGGTAATGTCCTGTCTATGGCATTGTCCTGTCTCTGGCATTGTCCCTGGCATTTTCCTGTCTCTGGCAGTGTCCATTCTCTCAATGTCATGTCTCTGGCAGTGTCATGTCTTTGTGAGTGTCCTGTATCTGGCAATGTCATGTCTCTGGCAGTGCCCTGGCAATGTCAGACTGTGGAATTGTCTTCATCTCTGGTAATGGCCTGTCTCTGGTAATGTCATGTCTCTGGCATTGTCCTATCTCTGGCATTGTCCTGTCTCTGGCATTTTCCTGTCTCTGGCATTGTCCTGTGGCAATGTCCTGTATCTGGCAATGTCCTGTCTCTGGCATTGTCCTGTCTCTGGCAATGTCCTGTCTCTGGCATTGTCCTGTCTGGTAATGTCCTGTCTCTGGTAATGTCATGTCTCTGGCATTGTCATGTGGCAATGTCCTGTCTCCGACAATGTCCTGTCTCTGGCATTGACCTGTCTCTGGCATTGTCCTGTGGCAATGTCCTGTATCTGGCAATGTCCTGTCTCTGGCATTGTCCTGTCTCTGGCAATGTCCTGTCTCTGGCATTGTCCTGTCTGGTAATGTCCTGTCTCTGGTAATGTCATGTCTCTGGCATTGTCATGTGGCAATGTCCTGTCTCCGACAATGTCCTGTCTCTGGCATTGACCTGTCTCTGGCAATGTCTTGTCTCTGGCATTGACAGAGACAGGGCAATTGTCCTGTCTCTGGCATTGCCCTGTCTCTGTCAATGTCCTGTCTCTGGCATTGTCCTGTCTCTGGCATTGTCCTGTCCCTGGCAATTGACATTGTTCTGTCCCTGGCAATGTCATGTCCCTGGTAATGTCATGTCTCTGGCATTGTCCTGTCAATGTCCTGTCTCTGGCATTGTCCTGCCTCTGGCATTGTCCTGTCAATGTCCTGTCTCTGGCAATTGACATTGTTCTGTCTCTGGCAATGTCATGTATCTGGCAGTGTCCTGTCTCTGGCAATGTTCTGCCTCTGGCATTGTCCTGTCTCTGGCAATGTCATGTATCTGGCAGTGTCCTGTGGCAATGTCCTGTATCTGGCAATGTCCTGTCTCTGGCATTGTCCTGTCTCTGGCAATGTCCTGTCTCTGGCATTGTCCTGTCTGGTAATGTCCTGTCTCTGGTAATGTCATGTCTCTGGCATTGTCCTGTCTCTGGCATTGTCATGTGGCAATGTCCTGTCTCTGACAATGTCCTGTCTCTGGCATTGACCTGTCTCTGGCAATGTCTTGTCTCTGGCATTGTCCTGTCTCTGGCATTGCCCTGTCTCTGTCAATGTCCTGTCTCTGGCATTGTCCTGTCCCTGGCAATTGACATTGTTCTGTCCCTGGCAATGTCATGTCCCTGGTAATGTCTTTGTGAGTGTCCTGTATCTGGCAATGTCATGTCTCTGGCAGTGTTGTGTCTTTGTTGCCGTCTTTGTGAGTGTCCTGCATCTGGGAATGTCATGTCTCTTGCAATGCCCTGGCAATGTCAGACTGTGGAATTGTCTCCATCTCTGGCTCTATACTGTCTCTGGCACTGTCCTGTCTGGCAGTGGCTCTATTTAAGCGTAAGAATGTGATGATCAACTGTTTTGACTAGGTCTTCGTAGTCTTGCGATGTAATTTTGAATGTGTCGGAAAGAAGCTTCCAACCATTTACCACATTAGTTATCAAATAATGACTTTGTATGGAAAATACCATGTTTATGCGAGAGTTTGTCATGAAACCCACAGGCAGTTTTGTTAAATATTTAGGTCTGACACTTTTGTGAAGAGTGCTTTACAACAGAACTCATTAAACTCGGATCAAATCCATCAATAAACAGCCGTGTTATATTTAAAAAATAGTTTAAAGCTTGCGCTCAATTTCAGGTGTCAGAGAATGTAGAACTGTTGCTGTTTGTGAACATGAATCTAGCTATCGTGTATTTACGGATGGGGCGGCAAGAAGAGATGGTAGGATTGCTGGAGAAAATAGACCCCGAGAAAATGGAACAATCAAAGTGAGTAAGATGTACACCATGGTGCTTAAACTTGGTCATGGTATCTAAAAAAGAATATTTCCTAGATTGGAGCTATGTGGCATGCAGGAAAGTATATTCTGCCATATGGAATGATTTTATGTTGTTTAGCTAACTTTTTATATCCAATTTAAATAATATAACAACTGTTGTTGTTTTTTGTTGTTAACAAAGCATGACAATCACGATATTCACTAACATTTACATTGAACAAAAAAATTCCATACCTTGAAAATGTGTGACAAATTAGATTTAATCAAGATGTCTCCATACTCAGATTTAATCAAGATGTCGGCATACTCAGATTTAATCAAGATGTCTCCATACTCAGATTTAATCGAGATGTCTCCATACTCAGATTTAATCAAGATGTTGGCATACTCATATTAAATCAAGATGTCGGCATACTCAGATTTAATCAAGATGTCAGCATACTCAGGTTTAATCAAGATGTCTGCATACTCAGATTAAATCAAGATGTCGGCAACTCAGATTTAATCAAGATGTCTCCATACTCAGATTTTATCGAGATGTCTCCATACTCAGATTTAATCAAGATGTCGGCAACTCAGATTTAATCAAGATGTCTCCATACTCAGATTTTATCGAGATGTCTCCATACTCAGATTAAATCAAGATGTCAGCATACTCATATTAAATCAAGATGTCTCCATACTCAGATTAAATCAAGATGTCGGCATACTCAGATTTAATCAAGATGTCAGCATACTCAGATTAAATCAAGATGTCGGCATACTCATATTAAATCAAGATGTCAGCATATCAGATTTAATCAAGATGTCGGCATACTCAGATTTAATCAAGATGTCTCCATACTCAGATTTAATCAAGATGTTGGCATACTCAGATTTAATCAAGATGTCGGCATACTCAGATTTAATCAAGATGTCTCCATACTCAGATTTAATCAAGATGTCAGCATACTCAGATTTAATCAAGATGTCGGCATACTCGGATTTAATCAAGATGTCGGCATACTCAGATTTAATCAAGATGTCTCCATACTCAGATTTAATCAAGATGTTGGCATACTCAGATTTAATCAAGATGTCGGCATACTCAGATTTAATCAAGATGTCGGCATACTCAGATTTAATCAAGATGTCGGCATACTCGGATTTAATCAAGATGTCCGCATACTCAGATTTAATCAAGATGTCAGCATACTCATTTGCACCAGGATTGTACAGTTATGCTTTGATGACATTCCAGTTACATGTTTTGCGTTCAGTTGTAGAAAATGTTTCTTTTGATTTTGTTATTTCAAAAACAGTTTATACTCTCTTCTAAAGGAAAGCATTTTTGAACCGTCTATAGTTCATTCTGAGGTGCAAACAAACTGTTATCAAAAAAAGAAATAATTGATTTCTGACTTGTTCCATGTATTGTCAAAATTGTTATCTATTTCAGTTCACACAGTTTAAAAGCCTCAGCGTTTTATGTTCAAGGTCTGCAAGCATTTTTCCAGGCAAGATACAATGAGGCAAAGTAAGTTTATGCACCCTAGCCTCGAAGAGCTGGTGTTTATGCCCCTGTGGTCTCTAAGAGCCAGTGTTTATGCCCTGTCTCGAATAAAAAAAGCGGGGGAACTCATCACTTCAGTGATAGTTCTAGTTGTATCAGTCTTCATTATAATGTTCAAGGTGCAAAACCGTTTACATGTAAGTAAGTGTATTTTAGTAAATTAAATCAATGTTGTTGAATAAAGCTCAGATCCTTTATCAAGAAAAAACAGATCAGTTTCATCCAAAAAGAAAGTTTCCTGATAATTGTGAATACATGGATAATTACTGGTCAAATGAAGAAACAATGCTCTGCCTTGTCGATACGATTTTGACACACTACATATTAAGTAACACGCGTGACAAACACGACCAACGTGTGTGGCTTTCTTATGGGGCTTTTTAGACGCCTTATGGGGCTTTTTAGACGCGTGGATCTCTTTTGTTTTAATTAAACCCCTGCAAACAAAGTTGACAATAGTCTTGTGACCACATCCATATATAAAGGACAAGGTCACAGGCATGGTCATAGTCTGGGTTCAATTCATTTTTATGCCCCCAAAGGGAAAGAGCATATAGTAATTGTACTGTCTGTCCATTCGTCTTATGTCCGTTCATTTGTCCGTCCAAAACAGTCATGTCTCGGCCATAATTTTGAAAGTACTGAAGGGAATTTCATGAAACTTAACACAAATGTTAATCACAATGAGAGTCAAGGTCACACTTGGAGGTCAAAGGTCAAATGAGCTTCGGGGTCATTGACATTTCTTTTTGGTTATAAACAATTAATTCCCTAAAACCTTCTCACTTCTTCATTAAACTTTGGATATACATGTATACAAATTATGTCAATAGGCTCATCACCACACCAAAATATTAAGGTCAAGGTCATATATTCAGTTAATAGGTCATTTTTAGCTTGTCTGTTTTAAAAGTCCTTTTGGGAAAGTGTTGGGAGTAATATCTATATAAATACCATGCTACTGATCCCTCAACAGTTTGTTAATTTCACAATTGCAGGAGATTTTTACGAGAGACTCTGAAGATGGCCAATGCAGAAGATCTGAATCGTCTCACGTCATGTTCACTGGTACTCCTGGGCCATATATTCTTGTCTCTTGGCAACAGTAGGGTAAGTTACTGTTACTTTAAATGTTTTTATTTCTGCATGTCTTGATGGCAGACATTTTGTTGCAAGAATACATTTTCCAAATATTCTCATCCAGGATGACTAGTTGTTAATCTATAGAAAGAAAAAAAAATCCTTCACCGTCACGTAACTTTACTTGTCTCGCCCATGATAGTGGGTAGCGAGACATAGCAGTAACTTTACTTAGTTTTTCTTTGGTATGATCCTAGTGTACAAAATTGGAGTCCCGTTTATTCTGCTCGTCCAAAGTTGTACGAGGGATTGATGAGGACTATCCTTTTGTAGAGTTTTTTTCAGTAAGCATTGGCAATCATGGTGCCGTCAGTGGACATTTTTGTAGAGTTTTTTTCAGTAAGCATTGGCAATCATGGTGCCGTCAGTGGACATTAGATCTTGTGATACCACTTGTTACTATTGTTCCATAAATCTTTCATCATGTTGGTTGAAACAGTATTTATTCTAAGAAATGTGGTGAACAGTATGTCAAATAATACATAAATAGGATTTGAAAACGAGCTTTAGATGAAAACTTATATAAATGCATCACTTTTGATTATTTTGACCCAAACGATGCAGATCATATATCTAGATATCACTTAACGGTTTAGTTCTTCTTTATTTCCAGGAATCGTTGAACATGGTGACCCCAGCAATGCAATTGGCCGGCAAGATACCAGATGTACATGTACAACTGTGGGCATCCTCTCTCCTTAAAGGTTTGTTTGTTTGTTTGTATGGTGTTTTACGTCATTTTTAACACATGTAAGGTTATATATGATGGTCGATTTTTTTGTGGTGGAGGCAGACCACCCACTTTTTCTGGGTAGAACCAGTACTGTACACCTCCCGCCATCCGTATGAATCGACACTTCCTCACAAGTCGAGCTGCCAGTGGGATTGGAACCCGCAGCGATGAGAGTCGAAGGTTTACAATGCACCGTCGTTAACCATTCGGCCACAGAGACGCTCTCTCCTTAAAGGTACACTGTTAATAAGGGGTGTCGCGATATACCGGTAAATCGCAGTATTCATCCGTGCGATAAAATATCGCGATATTAAAAGTACATACTGGTATTTCGCGATATTCATGAAGTGTGTTGTGTTTTCTTTTATATCCATCGTATTTCCGCGGCTTTTACTCTTTGCACGCTTATTTGAAAGTGATAAATAAAAAAACTAGTACCACTCCACGAAGCTGCATCGTCCAGCCATTTTATGTATACATACTGGCATTCCGCATATTGTACTGTACTGCAGAACTATCGATAGTTTCAATAGTCAGTTAATATTTATATTTCAACAAATATTTCAACAAATAGTCTGATCAAGTAATTCATTTCAGAGTTTTTGCGTTTGCTAAGTCGTGTTCTCCTCTCCCAAAATAGCACACTCGGAAAACTAAGCAGGTGCGCGTATGAATTCATTCATGCCCTAGAGGGACATCGGGCGGTATTGATAATTAAATCTGGGGATTCCCGAACACGTGACTACTACGCAACATCAGTGCCATCTGAGAGGATTTTCTCGACAGCCGGTGACATTGTTACCGCTCAGAGAGCTACCCTCTCTGCATCACTTGTAGACACGCTAATCTTTCTTAAAAAGAACACTACTTAATGTGACTGTGTGTGTGTCTACTGTACTATGCAACATGAGTTATGTTTTGTTTCTCATGTTCTTGTTCTAGTCGAAAGCTGTGTGTCTACTGTACTATGCAACATGAGTTATGTTTTGTTTCCCATGTTCTTGTTCTAGTCGAAAGCTGTGTGTCTACTGTACTATGCAACATGAGTTATGTTTTGTTTCCCATGTTCTTGTTCTAGTCGAAAGCTGTGTGTCTACTGTACTATGCAACATGAGTTATTTTTTGTTTCTCATGTTCTTGTTCTAGTCAAAAGCTGTGCATCCTAAAGCAATATAAAATGTTTTAACTGTACTATGTTTTTATTTTATACTTGTCATGTACATATAAGAAGAAATATAGCTTACAAATGCATGCAGAAGATTAAGGCAATATATCGTGATATATATCGCGATAATTTAATAAATATTGCAATATATCGCGATATTGGTTTCTGATATCGTGACACCCCTACTGTTAATCCATTTTAAGTGTCATCTACCCTGGTGTGTATTACCATTAAATTTGCAATGACAAGAAAAAGGTTCGCGGAAGGCTCTGAGTATTTTACATGAAACATATGTTACTATCACACCATTTGCTAGGCTAGGCTTTGAATATAAACAAAAACTTAATAATAATTGATGTGCACAATGTCTTAATCAGGCTGAAACATAATTGGTCGACTATTCAAAAACTAGAGCTATTTGTCACTGGCAGCATTCAATCTCGTTGACTTTTGTATGTCAGCTTGCATCTCTACACTTGTATGAAACTTCACGTGTTGTCATAAAAAGATTATAGGATTTTTTAAGTTCCATAAAAGGTCAAGCATGCTTTCCCAGCTCTTCTTATAAACAAAAATACACTGTATATATAGACCAACACTCCATACATGGTCAAAACAATCAAAGAATATCTTTTAGACATTGGAATAAGTCTATCATGACATCATTCACATGAATGTTTTTAGATCTGTATCGACTGTCCGGGGATATGGCTCATGAGGAAGAAGGGAGACAACTCCACACAAGTTTCTCCCAGTCACTACTCAAGGATCATTTCCAGTCTTCACAGCTCACCGAGCATGGGCTTATACAGGTATGTCTTCCCAACTCACCGAGCACGGGCTTATACAGGTATGTCTTCCCAACTCACTGAGCACGGGCTTATACAGGTATGTCTTCCCAACTCACTGAGCACAGGCTTATACAGGTATGTCTTCCCAACTCACCGAGCACAGGCTTATACAGGTATGTCTTCCCAACTCACCGAGCACAGGCTTATACAGGTATGTCTTCCCAACTCACCGAGCACAGGCTTATACAGGTTTGTATTCCCAACTTACCGAGCACTGCTTATACAGGTATGTCTTCACAATTCACCAAGTACAGGCTTATACAGATTTGTCTTCCAAACTCACCGAGCACGGCTTATACAGGTATGTCATACCAGCTCACCGAGCACGTGCTTATACAGGTATGTCTTCCCAACTCACCAAGCACGGGCTTATACAGGTATGTCTTTCCAACTCACCGAGCACGGGCTTATGCGGGTATGTCTTCCCAACTCACCGAGCACGGGCTTATGCAGGTATGTCTTCCCAACTCACCGAGCACGGGCTTATACAGGTATGTCTTCCCAACTTACCGAGCACGGCTTATACAGGTATGTCTTCCCAACTCACCGAGCACGGGCTTATGCAGGTATGTCTTCCCAACTCACCGAGCACGGGCTTATACAGGTATGTCTTCCCAACTTAACGAGCACGGCTTATACAGGTATGTCTTCCCAACTCACCGAGCACGGGCTTATACAGGTATGTCTTCCCAACTCACCGAGCACGGCTTATACAGGTACGTCATACCAGCTCACCGAGCACGGGCTTATACAGGTACGTCATACCAGCTCACCGAGCATGGGCTTATACAGGTATGTCATATCAGCTCACCGAGCACGGGCTTATACAGGTACGTCATACCAGCTCACCGAGCTCGGGCTTATACAGGTACGTCATACCAGCTCACTCAACACGGGCTTATACAGGTACGTCATACCAGCTCACCGAGCACGGGCTTATACAGGTACGTCATACCAGCTCACCGAGCACGGGCTTATACAGGTACGTCATACCAGCTCACCGAGCACGGGCTTATACAGGTACGTCATACCAGCTCACCGAGCACGGGCTTATACAGGTACGTCATACCAGCTCACCGAGCACGGGCTTATACAGGTACGTCATACCAGCTCACCGAGCACGGGCTTATACAGGTACGTCATACCAGCTCACCGAGCACGGGCTTATACAGGTACGTCATACCAGCTCACCGAGATACAGGTACGTCATACCAGCTCACCGAGCACGGGCTTATACAGGTACGTCTTCCCAACTCACCGAGCACGGGCTTATACAGGTACGTCTTCCCAACTCACCGAGCACGGGCTTATACAGGTATGTCTTCCCAACTCACCGAGCACGGGCTTATACAGGTATGTCTTCCCAACTCACCGAGCACGGGCTTATACAGGTATGTCTTCCCAACTCACCGAGCACGGGCTTATACAGGTATGTCTTCCCAACTTACCGAGCACGGGCTTATACAGGTATGTCTTCCCAACTCACCGAGCACGGGCTTATACAGGTATGTCTTCCCAACTTACCGAGCACGGGCTTATACAGGTATGTCTTCCCAACTTACCGAGCACGGGCTTATACAGGTATGTCTTCCCAACTCACCGAGCACGGGCTTATACAGGTATGTCTTCCCAACTCACCGAGCACGGGCTTATACAGGTACGTCTTCCCAACTCACCGAGCACGGGCTTATGCAGGTATGTCTTCCCAACCCACCGAGCAAAGGCTTATGCAGGTATGTCTTCCCAACTTACCCAGCACGGTCTTACGCAGGTATTTCTTCCCAACTCACCGAGCACGGGCTTATGCAGGTATGTCTTTCCACCTCACCTAGCAAGGGCCTATCCAGGAACTCTTCAACATAAATAATAAACATTGTACTTGTCTGATAACACTCATAGTAACAGATGCTGGCAATAATAATAAAACAATACATTGCACAATTTCACAATAGAATCATTGCACCATATTTAATCTATGTGTTGCTTTTATGATATGTGTATTTGACTATGTAATAAATCAAGGATCTTACATGAGTTTGTTTCAAATGTTCACTTACATAAGAAGTGGCAAAAGTAATTCTGAAATTGAGGTCCCCTGTAGTATACATGTGCTGTAAAATATAAGGAAGACTAAAGCAAATATCCTTTAATCATAGGACAGCATCAGACACAATCTCAATAAAAGGGACTCAAGACATTTAAAATTCACTTTGTTTATTTTCAGTGGACAGATGGACCTTGTCCATTTCACCTAAACAGTGCAACTTCAAACTCATTATTGTAGACCGACACACGGTCATTGAATATAAGTCGCGTGCAATTGTAGGCTAATGCAATCATTGAAGAGATGTCACATGCAGATCCAGGATTTCTGTTAGGAGGCGTGGCCTGTAATGGAGGCGTGGCCAGTTAAGGAGGTGTGTCCTGTAAATGAGGCTTGGTCTTTAAAGGAGGCATTGCCTGTTAAGGAGGCATGGCCTGTTAAAGGAGGTGTGGCCTGTGAAGAAGTGTGACCTGTTTCAAGGATTGTGACTCATTCGATCATGACAAAGGTCTGGGTCATGTACTATCACAGAGTATTACGGATCCTTTGTCTTCAGTGCCCAAGTAAATGGAAATTGTTGTAAAATTTCTTTATTCAAATGTGTGATTTTAACTTATTTAATCTGCTATCCGGAAGAAATAAAACTGAACGTCTTGCTTGTTATGGTCTAATATTCTGTTTGAACGACCATCGAGCTATGAATCATGCCGGTAAAAACCTGAATTTGGAAAGTAGTTTTAGTGAGATTTATGAAAATATAACTTGATAAATCGATAAACAGCTACAGTATTTCAACTCAGTGAATATAAAAACCACATGCTAATGCATAAAACTTCCAAACACTAGCAATACCATTAATTGTTTGCTTCCATGGTATTTTGATAAGGAAACTCTGCTATATCTTATTAACAGATGGTATTTTTTAATAAATGCATTGATAAAAAGGTAGTGCAATGGTGTAATGGCTAACATCGTGGCTTAGTACCACGGCTTCAAGTTCAATTTGGGTTTAATTTCTAAAATATTTAAAGTTAATTCCTACCCTACCAGTCCTGCGGATGAGACTTTAAACCGAGGTCTGCTCACTGAAGTGCCCAGTGCAATACAGCGAGGATAAATAAACTTATGCGCACAGGTAGGAGGATTGATGTGCTTGTTGGGAACAGTAGCTATGTTGTCCATATCACCTGCCAGTAGCATGTTGTCAATGCTTGAATGTTCATCTAGATCACCAATTTGCAGTAATTATTGTGTTGCATCAACCATGTGTGAAAAACGTAATCCTTAAACACCCATTATAATGCCTATATACCCAATATTGTAGTATTCTACAACAGTTGACTGAAATTATTGCATGTCTCCTTCCCAAGAAGTAATAGATAGAGTATGGTCTCATCGAGTTGGTTGATTTAAACATCGAGGTGTTTAAACTAACCAATGAGATGAGACCATACTCTATTTGTTTCGTAGCATGTCTATTTCAGCTGTCTGCCATACCCTAACTTGCAATAACTGGGAGTTAGAGTACACCATTTATTCTGACAGGTGTTATTTTCAATTAAACGATTTACACCTTTGGAAATACAAAGAAATTTCAGCGACCATGGTACAATAGGGAATATTTTTTGTAATTTTTTATTTTCTATTCCTGACATAGATATTGTTAAAGTACATACATACTTGTGTTTAGTAACTATAAGCTAGCATGTTACATTATAAAGGTAAATTTTGGGGATATTATTATGTGTTGTGTCCCTGAGCAAGACACTTTATCTGCATTTGCTTAGTACTGGTTCTACCCAGACATCGAGAGTGATTAAAATAAGTTCATAGAGCTTTCATTACAACCGATGTCAAATAAATGTAAAGTTTAAACTAAAGAGTAAACAAAAGAGTATTTATCGCTTGAATTTTTATTTTAACCTGTAACTTGTACAGTGGATGACTGCATTTGCAACATTGTAAAAACAAATCGTGTGTAATAGTAATGCTAATATATCTTCAATTAGCATTAGGAATCTGCTGAAAATTCATGATCGATCATCAGAATATTTAACCGACCGATGATCGATCATTAATCGATTAAACATGGCTACTATAAAAGAGAAGTGTAAGCCTTTTTCAGACTATAATGACGAAAAGAATCACATTTCAAGTATTTTAAAAAATAAGTTGTGATACCCACTATTAATAGGTGATTAGTTGTTGCAAAATTATAACTCATTTTATTTTCTTGTATATTTTAGTATAAGAGAATGAAATAAGCCATACTTTTCAACAACCGAGTAAAGTCGATCAAGAAAATTGTAATCGATTAATCAGATCAAAAGCATAACTGATCGATGATCGATCAAAACGATTAATCTGAACAACACTATCTTCAACAGTGTATATCTAAATTTCATCGTTCAGATACTTTTATCAATGGTCGGTATCATGATCAATGCAAGATTTCAAAAAAACTTAATGTGCAAATATTAATTGGCATAACAATAACCAGACTTTACACCAGTATGCTAAATATTAAGTATTTTATGTGGAGATTTTGTTTCCAATCCAGTGAATCCGTGGTCATTTATATTGAACATGTTATTGTTGTTGTTTTTCTGTCAACATTAATTTCCTACTTGTACATGTTGTATGTGGAATAAAGAAATTACAACAATGTTTTTTAATCTTAAGGATTCATGTTTTTGGCATACATATAGACGTTTTCACTACTAAACTCTTTTTTTCCAATATCTTGATAATAAAAATGTTATCATTATTGTGGCATAATGGGGGTTATTCAGATTTCATGATGTGTGAAATGATATCACCAAACTCCCAGCCCTATGGGGGTTATTCAGATTTTATGATTTGTGAAATGATATCACCAAACTCCCAGCCCCACCCCATCTCATGTGTGCAAATGTCGCTCCATCGTAAATGGAGTGGCTACTATAGAATTTGCAGCAACTCTGCAGTTCTGCAGGTTAAAAGGTTCTAGGCCCATTCTCCGTATTTTATCTTGATGTAAATGGAGGATGAGACTGGCACATTCATTCCTGTTAGGCGCCATATAACCTTTCATGTGTTGGTGCACCTTAAAACCCCAATTCAGTTTATTCTCTTGGTTTTGTTTGTTGCTTCCAAAGGATTTCCCTTATCAGTATTTATTGACACGTGTATTACTCTATGATACAATTAATTTAAGTTATAACATGCAAAAAATACTCAAAATGTGTGAACATAGATGATCAATGTAAACGAAAAAAAGAAAGTTCATTAGAATGATATTTGTGTTTTGTCAGGTCCTCCAAATTGTTCTAAAAACCACGTTGACAAGTAGAGCGTCATCAGGTCTTCTTGGGCCTCTTGTTTATGATTGGCTGAAACTACCATGTATTTTTATACTGATAATATGGGTTTTTTTATTGATTTTTACAACTTTTAAATCATTGTTTTCATGTGGCATAATGCATGTTTACGTATAAACCACATTGTATTACCGTATATAACAATGGAAAGAAAATTTATGTTGTACATTCAGTACACTTGGAAATGCAACACTTCGTATTTTTTGAATTTCTTGAAGAAGTCCTGGTGCAAAATGTGTTTTAACAGAAAGAAGTAGAGCAACTCGTACGCAACTGTTTATCGACCTATGTTAACCTTTGGTACAAAATTAGCCCAACACCAACTTCTGTTATGACTGAATTATTTGTATTCTCGGGATATGTTTGTAATAAGAACAACATATTGACGCATACAAAATACATGCTAATTACAGAAACGGATCTTAACAGCATTAATGTTACAGATTATAATCAGACATTTACTGAGGGAAACAAGTTTAGCAAGTTGTTTAGATGATTTACTGGATACAAGATATTCTGACATTTTGGGACTTTATGAGCTTGACCCCTACATTCATTTATTCGTTACGTCATTAAGATTAAATATATTAAAATATTGTGTCGATGGCAGTAGTTTCTTGATTTTACAATCAAAAATGTATTAGTTCCAGGGTGCAACAAAACCTTTTTTCCTGCAGTATATTTGTCAACCAGCATCTAGCAATGCAACAGTTGGATGTTAGACGCATGTTGCTTCTATTTATAAATGCTTTGAGAAACAGACACCTATCTTTCTGTTATCATCTCATGTGTTTAAATTTCAACTAGCTCTGCAAATCAGAATCTTTTTATGGAGCAAAAGTGCTCAAGCAGTACTCTTTATTTAAACATGCTCTAAAAGGGAAGAAGTTACTAAAATATCATAAAAATGACTTTATTGAACATTATATAGAAACATCAATGGAGGAGGTCATTTTGGAATGACAACATCATCAAGCCCTTTTACCATATATCGCATATTGATTATACATGCATTGCAATCAGCAGTTGACCATTTCACCGGTACTCAGGAAGTCTCCGTGTAATGTTCGGAATTACAGTCACATGGCGCAAAGTCACATGACTTCGAGAACTAATCAGATGCTGGTAGTTACAGAAGTATCAACAATCACAAATTATCACAGTTTCAAGGTTAATATATTGAGTATGCGTGTTCGATCACTAAAATACCATAGCCATTAGTTATTTTTTATAAAGACCAATCTTGACTCATTCCTTGGAATCTAGATCGGATTTCAAGGATAAAGAACACGTGTTGAATTGTTTACATTGGTGCATGTGCACGTAAGTTGGAACCGGTATTACCATAGAAATATTCATTGTTTTCTCACAATCCTGCTTTTGAATTGTATCAACAAGTTACAACACGCTTAAATTTATGTTTTTCTACAGTATCAAACATTACTAGTGGAGAGCTGTGGTCTAATGGTAGAGCGTTGGACCCACGATCCAAAATTCGTTGGTTCGATCCCCACCATAACCATATGTGTTGTGTCCCTGAGCAAGACACTTTATCTGCATTTGCTTAGTACTGGTTCTACCCAGGAAGACATCGAGAGTGATTAAAATAAGTTCAAAGAGCTTTCGTTGTAATCGATGTAAAATAAATCAGTTTAAACACATTAATAACATATATCTGTCATGCGTTCAAGTTGTAGGCTGCCATTTAATAACATTTTTGTAATCTTTTTAATTCCACATTGGGCACCGTTACAATGAATGTATATGTGCCTACCAGCGTTTGATTGGTCGACCTTTTTGGCTACTCAGAGATAGCTCAATATTATCCGTGATCATTAGGCAGAAAAACAATAAACTTGGCTCCAGCGTAAATGGAGTGTCTACAATAGAATTTGCAGCAACTCTGCAGTTCAGGGTGAGAAGGTCCTAGGCCCATTCTCCATATTTCATCTCGATGTACATGAGGATGAGCCTGGCATGTTCATGCCTGTTAGGCGCCATATAACCTTTCATGTGTTGGTGCACCTTAAAACCCAATTCAATTCAATTCAGCAAATGTCGGGGTGAAATGGGCTATTGTATTAAAATACATGTAAAATGTATTGTATTCTCAATTATATGACTGGAATCGTTACATTCATTTGCAGCTATTTTTTTTGCTATAAATGATATTTATCAGTTGTTTCATATCGCCTATATTTGTTATGGTATTTTGATAATTATTCCACCTTTTACAAAGTGTTTTAAGAGCTGTTTTTATAAAATGTGTTTTAGAATACTGCAACAATCACTTTAAACAAATATGACAATTTACCTTGTGCTGCACCAAATTTATTAAAGCAAAACGTATTGAAAAAGTTTTTATATTCCACAACCTTTTGGTATGTGTGTCTGAATGTTTGTATATATAAGATGCATGTCTGTATACATGCATTTAGACAATAATAAGATTTTAACATTGGCTAAATTCATAAAAAATGTACCTGTTTTTATATTTGAAAATGTTAAACCATTGCATTTGTTTCACACCTCCAACTCTTCTTTTTCTTGTAATATGATTTTCACGTTGATATAGCAGAATAATGAAATGCTTAGTTATCCAAATTGAGTATTTATAAATTATTTTCATCTTCAAGTAATATACTTGCTATTGTGTATTGAGCCGATGTGAAATGTTCATTATCATCATGAAATTTTGATATGAGAAATACAAATATTTATACTATAAACGTGTAATTTTCTTTTTATATCCATTGCACCCTCCATTTTTTTTCCTTCTTTTTTTTTTTTGTCTTAAAAAAATTCAGTTAGTATATTGCTAACAGAGTAAACTATCCTAATTAAACCATTACTGTAGCATTATTACAATGTGTCCAACCATAGTGTTACCTTGTCAGTGACTGCCTTTGTTCCAACCATAAAGTGTTACCCTTGTCAGAAATTGCCTTTGTTCCAACCATGAAGTGTTACCCTTGTCAGGGATTGCCTTTGTTCCAACCATGTAGTGTTACCCTTGTCATTCACTGCCATTGTTACCATGAAGTGTGACTGCCATTGTTCCAACCATGAAGTGTTACCCTTGTCAGTCACTGCCTTTGTTCCAACCATAAAGTGTTACCCTTGTCAGTGACTGCATTTGTTCCAACCATGAAGTGTTACCCTTGTCAGAAATTGCCTTTGTTCCAACCATGAAGTGTTTTCCATTGTCAGAAATTGCTTTGTTCCAACCATGAAGTCTTACCTTTGTCAGAAATTGCTTTTGTTCCAACCATGAAGTCTTACCCTTGTCTGTCAGTCACTGCCTTTGTTACCGTGAAGTGTTTCCCTTGTCAGTGACTGCCTTTGTTCCAACCATAAAGTGTTACCCTTGTCAGAAATTGCCTTTGTGCCAACCATGAAGTGTTACCTTTGTCAGAAATTGCCTTTGTTCCAACCATGCTGTGTTAACTTTGTCAGTCACTGCCTTTGTTCCAACCATAATGTGTTAATTTTGTCACCGACTGCCTTTGTTCCAACCATTAAGTGTTACCCTTGTCAGTGACTGCCTTTGTTCCAACCATGAAGTGTTAGCCTTGTCAGTGACTGTCTATTCCAACCATGAAGTGTTACCCTTGTCAGAAATTGCCTTTGTTCCAGCCATGAAGTGTTACCTTGTCAGTGACTTGTTCCAACCATGAAGTGTTAACCTTGTCAGAAATTGCCTTTGTTCCAACTATGAAGTGTTACCCTTGTCAGTGACTGCCTTTGTTCCAACCATAAAGTGTTACCCTTGTCAGAAATTGCCTTTGTTCCAAGCATGAAGTGTTACCCTTGTACATGACTGCCTTTGTTCCAACCATAAAGTGTTACCCTTGCCAGAAATTGACTTTGATCCAACCATAAAGCATTACCCTTGTCAGAAATTGCCTTTGATCCAACCATGAAGTGTTACCCTTGTCAGTGACTGCCTTTGTTCCAACCATAAAGTGTTACCCTTGTCATACATTGCCTTTGTTCCAACCATGAAGTGTTACCCTTGTCAGTGACTGCCTTTGTTCCAACCATAAAGTGTTACCCGTGTCAGAAATTGCCTTTGTTCCAAGCATGAAGTGTTACCCTTGTAAATGACTGCCTTTGTTACCATAAAGTGTTACCCTTGTCAGTGACTGCCTTTGTTCCAAACATGTAGTGTTACTCTTGTCAGTCACTGCCTTTGTTCCACCCTTGTCAAAAATTGCCTTTGTTCCAACCATGAAGTGTTACCCTTGTCAGTGAATGCCTTTGTTCCAAACATGTAGTGTTACTCTTGTCAGTCGCTGCCTTTGTTCCAACCATAAAGTGTTACCCTTGACAAAAATTGCCTTTGTTCCAACCATGTAGTGTTACCCTTGTCAGACACAGCCTTTGTTCCAGCCATGAAGTGTTACCTTGTCAGTGACTTGTTTCAACCATGAAGTGTTACCCTTGTCGTACATTACCTTTGTTCCAACCATGAAGTGTTACCCTTGTCAGTGACTGCCTTTGTTCCAACCATAAAGTGTTACCCTTGTCAGAAATTGCCTTTGTTCCAAGCATGAAGTGTTACCCTTGTACATGACTGCCTTTGTTCCAACCATAAAGTGTTACCCTTGCCAGAAATTGACTTTGATCCAACCATAAAGCATTACCCTTGTCAGAAATTGCCTTTGATCCAACCATGAAGTGTTACCCTTGTCAGTGACTGCCTTTGTTCCAACCATAAAGTGTTACCCTTGTCATACATTGCCTTTGTTCCAACCATGAAGTGTTACCCTTGTCAGTGACTGCCTTTGTTCCAACCATAAAGTGTTACCCGTGTCAGAAATTGCCTTTGTTCCAAGCATGAAGTGTTACCCTTGTAAATGACTGCCTTTGTTACCATAAAGTGTTACCCTTGTCAGTGACTGCCTTTGTTCCAAACATGTAGTGTTACTCTTGTCAGTCACTGCCTTTGTTCCACCCTTGTCAAAAATTGCCTTTGTTCCAACCATGAAGTGTTACCCTTGTCAGTGAATGCCTTTGTTCCAAACATGTAGTGTTACTCTTGTCAGTCGCTGCCTTTGTTCCAACCATAAAGTGTTACCCTTGACAAAAATTGCCTTTGTTCCAACCATGTAGTGTTACCCTTGTCAGACACAGCCTTTGTTCCAGCCATGAAGTGTTACCTTGTCAGTGACTTGTTCCAACCATGAAGTGTTAACCTTGTCAGAAATTGCCTTTGTTCCAACCATGAAGTGTTACCCTTGTCAGAAATTGCCTTTGTGCCAACCATGAAGTGTTACCCTTGTCAGAAATTACCTTTGTTCCAACCATGACGGGTTAACTTTGTCAGTCACTGCCTTTGTTCCAACCATGAAGTGTTACCCTTGTCAGTGACTGCATTTGTTCCAACCATAAAGTGTTACCCTTGTCAGTGTCTCCCTTTGTTCCAACCATAAATTTCACTCGACAGCCCCTGATACGACTGATAAGCCTGGTGTTAAAATGTAAACACCTGGACTTTTCATCTCTCTGTATCCAAAATGTGTAAAGGTTCTGGAAATAAATATGCTACTAAACAAATAAAAAATCTTTATACTGATTCATTAAAGGAATAAATGATTAAGCAAAATCAATGTCAGATTGAATTGAATTGGATTTTATAGTCGCACCAACAGCTAAGGTCATATGGCGACTTTCCAGCTTCCATTGGTGGAGGAAGACCTCAGGTGCCCCTCCGGGCAATTTTCGTGCACGGGCGGCCACCTGGGTAGAACCACCGACGTTCCGCAAGCCAGTTTGATAGCTTCCTCACATAAAGATTCCTTGGCCCCTGAGAGATCGAACCTACAGCGGTGAGGGGCAAGTGATTTCAAGTCAGAGACGTTAACCACTCGCCCACCGACGCCCCAAAATCAATGTCAGAGAACATTAAGGAAAAATATGAATTGAATTGTAAGAGTAGGACATGTTTCCAGATTCCTGTGTATCTTTCCTCTTTCTCTGGGGAGGCTCTAAATAACGTATAATGTGTTGATAAGCTGGAAAACAGCATTCAAATGAAATTAAATGGACACTATGTGTAATGTTGAGCTTTAATATAAAACACAAAATAAGTGGCATTATTTCACTAAAATTAATAGCTGAATAATATTTTTAAATGTTTTTATATATGCTCTATGGAGAGAAATACAGTCTATTACTTATTTGAAGTAGCAAGTATTGTCGAGTTTTAACATTTACAACAATTGCTCTTTCATACTACCAGGAACACATATTCATTAATTTCACCCCACATTTCTTGATAAAACATGATACCAATAAAGGTTTGTCATGTTATGAACTGACAAGTTGACAAGCTGATAATTGCAGCAATTACACTCAAATGAAGATGAACTTTTTGACATACATTTCCATGTGACCTGATGATTACAAAATAGAATACAAATCTCTCTCTATTAAACTCATTTATTAAACAAACTACGATTCATGACAAAAATGGTTCCATGACAATAATGATTTCAATGATAATGACAATAAAGCAAATGTTATATTCAAAGGTTTAGCACTTAATTTGCCAGACATTACACAATATATATCCTAAATTAAATCAAAAAGAATTATTCTATTTAAAGGGACATAGTCTGTAACTTGTAAAACACAAAATAACTACATTGTTATCCGTGCAGTCTCGTGTGTTGGAATCTATCCAGAGCTGTAGATAATTGTTTACTGCAAGGAGTATTTATTTACTCATCATATTCAAAATGAATAACAAGGAACACGTTCTGAGTAAAACCATTGTTGAATAGTTTGTACATTAAAACTTGGATGTTAATTAATTTAGTAAATATATAAAGGACTAGGTATGATAAGGGACACAATTGGCCCCCGATATTGAACGTTTTAATGCACAAGTTTTGAATATCTAGTTTAGCTACAAATGAACTGAATCAATATTAAAACTCATTATAAGTACGTTTGAATGCTCTAAATGAGTTTTAGAGCCTCACAAACAAGGCATTTTCTTTCAAAAAATGACATTTTTGTTTATTTTCAGCAGTTTTCGATCCGTTTTTGGTCTTGGAAATACAGAGCGCACCCTCGAGCACAGCTGATTTTTTGTTGAAACAGGTACTTGGTAGGGATGCATCATCAGCCAAAAAACTGTGTGTGCTCGGAGGTGCGCTCTATATTTTTAGGATCAAAATCTTGCCCAGAAAGGTCCAAAATCTACAAAATCCATCAAAATTACCAAAAATGCCGTTTTTTGAGACCCTTTTAATTTTTCAAGATAAATAAAATAAATAAAAATATATTTTGAAGATAGAATATGATCAATTTACTTCAATTTGCACAACAGCTTATATGTAAATAATTTGTTTTTGGATTTTGAATATATTGGGGCCAAAATACCCCCCTTATCATACCTTGTCCTTTGAAAAGAAAAAAGCAATCATATTTACTTGAAGTTAAGTAAAAGCAAATGATACATGTAATAAGCTTTGTTCTTAATATAAGATACATATACATACTTAGAACAATGTTCGTAATGCAAATATCAAATGAAACTGTTCCGTGGGACTATACATACACAAATAATACTCAAGATTGTTAAGGAGAATGAGTAATGATGCTCATACTTTTTTGAAAATTAGGAGTTTTTGTTAAAAAAGCATGAGTAAAATACTCAAAAACTTATCTTCAGCTCTGTCTATCCTCAAGCACATTGAAGAACCTTAGGAATCTATTCGATAGTATAATAGTAGGGCTGGTTCCCGGATTACTGGGACAGTGTCCCTTTATACTGAACATTTAGTCAGTCGTGTGAAGACGTTGTTTTCGATTTAAAGCTACCAGGGTTTCAAGATCACATGACAGATTGTTGTTTGCTTCAAGTCATGAGTAAACAAATCCTGATAACTTGGGACATTGAAGCTATTTGGAGGTAATGAGCTAAATTTTACAGGACATTGTATAACACAAATTGAAAATGAACCTATTATACTTTCTAAAATCACCAACAGATTTGTGCTTGATTCAAACACATTGACAATTGACTGACACAAACAAATTATAATTAGAAGTTATGTAAATCACCTCAAGGTCTCAAATCAACTGAGACGGTATTACAAATGTAATTGATCTTCTTTTTAGCTCTACTGGCCGAAGGCCAGCAGAGCTTATGGGATGGCGAGTTGTCCGTCGTCCGTCGTCTGTCCGTCCGTCCGTCGTCCGTCCGTCGTCCGTCTGTTAACTTTTGCCTTGTGAACAATCTAGGGCCTTCATTATTAATCGAATCTTTACTAAACTTTGCCAGTGTCTTTATATCAATGAAAGCTCGGACAAGTTAAAAAACAGTCGGATCGGATAAATTTCACCGGAGTTATGGCCCTTGTTTTGCTGAAAAATGCCATATTAAGCCTTGTGAACACTCTAGCACCTTTATTTATTATTTGATCTTTACCAATCTTGCACAGATTGTTAATATCAATGAAAGCTCGAACAAGTTTGAAAACCAGCCAAATCAAATCAGTAACACCGGAGTTATGGCCCTTGTTTTTTTTGAAAATTGCCATTTTCTGCCTTGTGAATGCTCTAACACCTTCATTTATTATTTGATCATTACCAAACTTGTATAGATGGTTAATACCAATGATAGCTTCGACAAGTTTGAAAATCAGCTAAATTGGTTCAGTAACACCAGAGTTATGGCCCTTGTTTTTTCTGAAAAATGCCATTTTCTGCCTTGTGAACACTCTAGCACATTCATTTATTATTTGATCTTTACCAAACTTGCACAGATTGTTAATATCAATGAAAGCTCGGCCAAGTTCGAAAACCAGCTAGATCTGACCATTAACAGCGGAGTTATTGCCCTTGATTTAGTTAAAATTGCTATATTTGGTCTCATTAAGATGATAGGGCCTTCATCTTTCATCCAATCTTTACCAAACTTTACCAGATTGTTTATATAAATGAGAGCTAGGGCAAGTTCGAAAACTAGCAGGATCGGACCATTAACAGCAGAGTTACGGCCCTTGATTTAGTTAAAAATGCTATATTTTGCCTCGTTAAGACGATAGGGCCTTTATCTTTCATTCGATCTTTACCAAACTTTACCAGATTGTTTATATAAATTAAAGCTTTGACATTTCGAAGATCAGTCAGATCGGACCAGTAACAGCAGAGTTATGGCCCTTGATTTTGTTAAAAATGCTATATTTTGCCTCGTTAATTCGATAGGGCCTTCAACTTTCATCTGATCTTTACAAAACTTTACCTGATTGTTTATATCAATGACAGCTCAGACAATTTCGAAAACCAGCCAGATTGGACCAGTAACAGATGAGTTATGGTTCTTGTTTTAGTTGAAATTGCTATATTTTGCCTTGTTAATTCGATAGGGCCTTCATCTTTTATCTGATCTTTACAAAACTTTACCTGATTGTTAAGATCAATGACAGCTCAGGCAATTTTGAAAACCAGCCAGATCGGACCAGTAACAGATGAGTTATGGCCCTTGATTTAGTTAAAAATGCTATACTTTGCCTCGTTAAGACGATAGGGCCTTCATTTTTCATGCGATCTTTATAAAACTTTAATAGATTGTTAATATCAATGACAGCTCGGTCAAGTCCGAAAACCAGCCAGATCGGACCAGTAACAGTGGAGTTATGGCCCTTGATTTAGTTAAAAATGCTATATTTTGCCTCATTAAGACGATAAGGCCTTCATCTTTCATCCGATCTTTAAGAAACTTTACCAGATTGTTAATATCAATAAAAGCTTGGACAAGTTCGAAAAACATCCAGATTGGACCATTTACATCGGAGTCCTGGCCCTTGATTTTCCGAAATGTGCTATATCTTGGCCTTATTAAGACGAAAGGACCTTCATTTGGCCGGATTTCATTGAAACTTTGCAGGGATGATCAGTACCAAGCCTAGTTGTACATAGTCACCGTGTTCCAGTTGAATGATTTTGGCGGAGTTTGAGCCCTTTAAAGGTTTTAATACACAAACTTTGTTCTGACTAGTTCTCTTGAACCCCTGGCCGGATTAAACGAAACTTTTTAGGGATGATCAATTCTATGTCTAGTTGTGAAAATCATCGCCGTGTTCCGGTTGAATGATATTTGGCAGAGTTATGGCCCTTGAAAGGTTTTAATACACAAACTTTTTTCTGATGGCCCTTTAAAGGTTTTAATACACAAACTTTTTTCTGATGTACTTCTCCTGAACCCCTCGCCAGATTTCAATGAAAATTTGCAGGGATGATCAGCACCAAGCCTAGTTGCGGTTTACAGATATTTGCCGGAGTTATGGCCCTTTAAAGGATTTTGATACCACAATTTTTTTCTGGGCTAGTTCTCCTGAACCCCTGGCTGTGCAGACAAAACTTGACAAGAATGATCAGTATCAAGCCTAGTTGTGCATATCATCGCCATATTTCAGTTGAATGATTTTTGGCAGAGTTGTGACCCTTTAAATGTTTTAATACACAAACTTTGTCCAGATTAGTCTCTTCTGAACTCTTTGCCAGATTTCAGCGAATCTTGGCGTGGATGATCAGCACTTAGCCTAGTTGCACCTGTCATTGCCATGTACTGGTTGAATGACTTTTGAAAGACTTATGGCCACTTATACATAAACTTTATCTTGAGCCAGTAGAGCGTCCACAGGCCCTCTTGGGCCTCTTGTTTTTTTTATAGAAGCCTGTAGATTTAGAGATGTGTCTAAATTTATGACCGGCTCAGCTATTCATATTTGTTCTGTCTTTTACGGATTTCTGAGTCAATCAGAGCTGTAGATAAGCTGAGTTTTTGAGTATTTTACTCATATTTTTTTACAAAACCCCTGAGTTTTTTATAATTAGCTCTACTGGCCGAAGGCCAGCAGAGCTTATGTGATGGCGAGTTGTCCGTCGTCCGTCCGTCGTCCGTCTGTTAACTTTTTCCTTGTGAACACTCTAGGGCCTTCATTATTAATCGAATCTTTACTAAACTTTGCCAGTGTCTTTATATCAATGAAAGCTCGGACAAGTTCGAAAACCAGCTGAATCGGATAAATTTCACCGGAGTTATGGCCCTTGTTTTGCTGAAAAATGCCATATTAAGCCTTGTGAACACTCTAGCACCTTCATTTATTATTTGATCTTTACCAAGCTTGCATAGATTGTTAATATCAATAAAAGCTCGGACAAGTTCAAAAACCAGCCAAATTGGATTAGTAATGCCGGAGTTATGGCCCTTGTTTTTTCTGAAAATTGCTATTTTCTGCCTTGTGAACGCTCTAACACCTTCGTTTATTATTTGATCGTTATCAAACTTGCACAGATTGTTAATACCAATGGTAGCTTGAACAAGTTCGAAAATCAGCCAAATTGGGTCAGTAATACCAGAGTTACGGCCCTTTGTTTTTTCTGAAAAATGCCATTTTCTGCCTTGTGAACACTCTAGAACATTCATTTATTATTTGATCTTTACCAAACTTCACAGATTGTTAATATCAATGAAACCTCAAACAAGTTCGAAAACCAGCTAAATCAGATCAGTAACACCGGAGTTATTGCCCTTGTTTTTCTGAAAAATGCTATTTTCTGCCTTGTGAACACTCTAGGGCCTTCAATATTAATCGGACCTTTACTTAACTTTGCCAGTCTCTTTATATCAATGAAAGCTCGGACAAGTTCGAAAACCGGCAAGATCAAAATAATTTCACTGGAGTTATGGCCCTTGTTTTGCTGAAAAATGCCATATTAAGCCTTGTGAACACTCTAGCACCTTCATTTATTATTTGATCTTTACCAAACTTGCACAGATTGTTAATATCAATGAAAGCTTGGACAAGTTCAAAAACCAGCTAGATCGGACAATTAACAGCGGAGTTATTGCCCTTGATTTAGTTAAAAATGCTATATTTTGCCTCATTAAGACGATAGGGCCTTCATCTTTCTCCAATCTTTACCAATCTTTACCAGATTGTTTATATCAATGACAGCTCAGACAATTTCGAAAACCAGCCAGATCGGACCAGTAACAGATGAGTTATTGCCCTTGATTTAGTTAAAAATGCTATATTTTGCCTCGTTAAGTTGATAGGGCCTTCATTTTTCATGTGATCGTTATGAAACTTTACTAGATTGTAAATATTAATGTAAGCTCGGTCAAGTTCGAAAACCATCCAGATCGGACCAGTAACAGCGGAGTTTTGGCCCTTGATTTAGTTAAAATTCTCGTTAAGACGATAGGGCCTTCATCTTTCATCCGACCTTTAAGAAACTTTACCAGATTGTTAATATCGATGAAAGCTTGGACAAGTTCGAAAACCATCCAGATTGGACCATTTACATCGGAGTCATGGCCCTTGATTTTCTGAAATATGCTATATCTTGGCCTCATTAAGACGAAAGGGCCTTCATTTGGCCGTATTTCATTGAAACTTTGCAGGAATGATCAGTACCAAGCCTAGTTGTACATAGTCACCGTGTTCCAGTTGATTGATTTTGGCGGAGTTATAGCCCTTTAAAGGTTTTAATACACAAACTTTGTGTCTGACTAGTTGTCTTGAACCCCTGGCAGGATTTAAACGAGCTTTTTAGGGATGATCATTTCCATGTCTAGTTGTGCAAATCATTGCCGTATTCCAGTTGAATGATTTTTTCGGTAGAATTATGGCCCTTTAAAGGTTTTAATACACAAACTTTGTCTGATCTACTTCTCCTGAACCCCTCGCCAGATTTCAATGAAACTTTGCAGGGATGATCAGCACCAAGCCTAGTTGTGCATGTCGTCATCACGTTCCAGGTTTACAGATATTTGGCAGAGTTATGGCCCTTTAAAGAATTTTGATACCACAATTTTTTTCCGGGCTAGTTCTCCTAAACCCTGGCTGGATATAGACGAAACTTGACAAGGATGATCAGTATCAAGCCTAGTTATGCATATCATCGCCATATTTCGGTTGAATGATTTTTGACAGTTGTGACCCTTTAAATGTTTTAATACACAAACTTTGTCCAGATTAGTCTCTTCTGAACTCTTTGCCAGATTTCAGCGAATCTTGGCGAGAATGATCAGTACTAAGCCTAGTTGCACCTGTCATTGCCATGTTCTGGTTAAATGATTTTTGAAAGACTTGTGGCCCCTTATACATAAACTTTACCTTGAGCCAGTAGAGCGTCCACAGGCCCTCTTGGGCCTCTTGTTTTTGAGTATCATAACTCATCAACTCGACAAGGACTATCACAACCTGACTTTTATGGTGACGTGATTTACAAACTTCGTAAGATCCTTGGTAATGATCACTTTCATACTATCTATGTTAAACGGTTTATCAAAAGAGGTTACCTATCATTTTGCAACGCACTGCATGCTTGGTGGTGGACCCATTTACAGTTCGCCACCGTGCTTTCCTCTTTAATTGTGCGATGACCGGACAGGCTGTGGACCCTATGATGACGTCTACCTAAAGCCCAATAGGACGCTGACGTTTGATGTTTGTCTGCAGTCTTGTCTTGTCGTGCTCTCAATGGTTTATTCTCTTGTTGCTCTGGCTTCTGCCAAGTCATTGAGTACCTTCTTTGTGGCTTTCTAGGCTATTGTTTTCTTGTATTTATATATACAAGAGCATCTTTGTGTGTTACGTATGTTGCTTATTAATGCTACCTTGTTGGTTAGAGAATAGTTCATGGCGGGGATTTATTTATTAACACTGCCCCGTTTTATTGGGTTGACAGTAGGGTAAGTGTGAGGTTTGGTGCACCCTAGAACCTGGTTTAAACCCCCCAGCGGCCTTCTTTGCCACTGACCGTTCCAAGGCAGTAGCCCTATTCACGATGCGGTTGCGGAGAGTAAATTGAAGCAGAACGGTAAGTGTGAATTTAATATTTTCTTCTGTTTCGGCCTTAACTCGATCTTTTTCATTAATCGGGGAAGTAGGAATGTTTTCCCTTCTTGTTTCATGTGTTGGTTTCGAAACATTTTGAAAAATGTGGTCTGTAGAATTGTCATAAGTCAGTCGACGAGTGTAATTTTCTCAACTGCAAATGGTTTTTACTCCGTTTTTCTGCTGTTTTATGAGAAATCTGCTCATGAATGAGGTCTATGACTTTGAAATCTGTCATCGTTCAATGAAAAACAATTCAATCGAATATAAACTGAAAAGAATTATGGTCATTTTTTATGAAGAGGCGGTGTCGGAGAGTAAGAGGCGGTTTCGGAGACATATACTCTATATAATAGATCTATACTGATTTTAATTGATAAGTAATGTATCAGTACAATTGTTTATAATGAATTATTTGTGCAAATACTTGTTACTGGTCCTACCCATATATATAGTTATATTTTGGAGAGGACTGGCCACTATCTTCTAATTTTGACAGGTTTCTATATACGTTCTCGTGTCAGATCCATAATTAGACCAATATCTGTCACAAGTTGACCGATATAAATTGTTTAAATAGTTTGTCGCTACCTCGTGAGTAGCTCGTGGCTAATTAGCATAATGCCTATTTATAAATCGAAAATGGAAGTACTTCAAAAGTCATGAAAGAGAAAGCGTTATGTATAGACGGTAAAATGATGGTAAATAAAAGCATTAGGTTTTACTTATTAAACTATGAACTCCTGTGTTTGTACTAACAAATAATTTGTTACAAAATGATTTATAAACAATTTATTGAAATATAAAGTAATCCGTTGGCGGTTATGCGTATGCGTATGTAGACAAAAGTCATATTTTGCTCGGTAATGCGTCTTGGTATAGAGGCCTATCGTCAGTTGTGACGTAGCCGGTGTATGTATAGAATGGCATTTGTTCAATACAGTCCAAGCTTTCCAGTTAGCCATTTTTTCAAAATGAAGTTCAAACTAAGATTCACTTACATATTCTTAGTCATGAGACCTTCCTCTCTAGAAAACTGCTGAGAATAGTAGGGGTCATGTGGCATATAAGAAAATAAAATTCTGATTTTTGTTGAACGTGAACAAACTGCATTCATTCGGCACCTCTTAAGGACTATCGGTCAGCCATCTTTGATCCAAAAATTCCAAAATCGATGAGATATGGTAAAGAGAATTTTCCAACGATGTACGCATTTTAGGCAAGAGCAATGTCAACCATATGGTACATGACAGTAATTCAACACTATTGATGTTAACATAATATTAGAAAGAATACTTATATGGCAGAAATTGTGCGCTTTATATTCGAAAAGTTTGGTACAGTTTTACTCAAAGTTGTTTTGTTTTTATGTGAAATAAACTGGTCCATAAAATAGTCCATTTATCCAGCGAGTGCAGACGAGACATCTTTTCTGAATAGAATAAGCCATGTTATCACATCATCCAAAATTCGTAGTACAAAGATGGCTGACCGATAGTCCTTAAATGTGTTCTACTTTCACTTCAAGTTGATAAATAAAATCATCATACAACCATGCAAATGGTTCTTAGCTCTCACAAACAAGTCAATAATCATTTCAGCCATGTCTATGCATGCTCAGTTGTCTGACCTCTGACACCAGTGATCAATATCTATCCTATCTCTCTTAACTTAACTTATACTTTCTTATTTGACCGTAAAATATTTTGTGGAAACTATCATTTCTGCTCCGCACTATCATTATTTTCTCTCGATCTACTACCACCTGTATGCGTCATAACGATTACCATTTAGTTGAACTTGGCATAATCAATAAGACATAATTATAGTTATAAAAATCGAACAGGAAAAGCAGCATTCAAGGACGACAGTCAACCACAAACACAGAAACAAAGAACACATTTAAAGATGAATAAAAGGCCATATAAGACATCACAAACACTAAAGGGTCAGTGGCAAAAAAATGCCGCTGGGGGTTTAAACCAGGTTCTAGGGTGCACCAAACCTCACACTTACCCTACTGTCAACCCAATTAAACGGGACAGTGTAAATAAAAAATCCCCGCCATGAACTATTCTCTAAGCAACAAGGCAGCATTAATAGGCAATATAAGTAAAACACAATGATGCTCGTGTATATATAAATACAAAAAAACAATAGCATAGAAAGCCATAAAGAAGGTACTCAATGACTTGGCAGAAGCCAGATCAACAAGAGAATAAACCATTGAGGGCACGACAAGACAAGATTGCAGACAAACATCAAACGTCACCGTCCTTTTGGACTTTAGGTAGATGTCATCATAGGGTCCACAGCCTGTCCGGTCATGGCACAATTAAAGCGGAAAGCATAGTGGCGAACTGTAAATGGGTCCACCATCAAGCATGCAGTGCGTGCAAAATGATAGGGTCATAACCTCTTTTGATAAACCTTTTAACAACAAGTTTAACAAAGATAGTATGAAAATGATCATGGCCAAGGATCTTACGAAGTTTGTAAATCACTTCACCATAGAAGTCAGGTTGTGATAGTCCTTGTCGCAGAATAGTTCTTAAATGACTTTTATATATGGAAAGAAGATCAGGGTATCGATGATGACATTTTGAAAATACCTTTAAAGAGTTGCACTTATTCCATTCCAATACTTACGATTTCATACAGTTGCACTTACATTCTGCTCTGTAAACATCACCGGAAACATTGCCGCATTCTGCACTGAGTAGACTATCTGCGAAAACGTCAAATCCACAGGAAAAGCGGTAACCTATGAACGTTCCAAAATATGTGTTTATACCATTCAAGTCTTTTAGATGAGTTCTCTAGGAATTCAAGCTGTAAAACATGCTTATCGCCAACTACATGATTCACAGTCTGTTAACCACAGACAGATACAAACCCTTATAAGGATCAGTTGTCTTCGGTAGCTGAATAATGTACTCATTGAAGTGTGCTTAAAAACATCAAACATTGTAAAGCGCTGTTCAAGCTGTCCTACGCCCTCAAAATAAATCTGGCCAATGGGAATACCAGCAAAATACGATTTTTTTGGTGAGTATAGTATAGTCAGATAACTGACCAATACAGGGACGAGGCGATTTACTCACATTGTCAAACTTTCCAAAATGGAATTATCGTTGTATTTTCTCTCTCACTATATTTCCGTGTTTGAGGGGTTTACCATCTGATGAAACTAACACATTACAAAACTCCAAGCGATTAACGAACTATCCCGCTAAATAATGGCAAAATTATATACTGAAGCGAAAAAGAAACGCAACTCGGGAATTTTCGCTATATATTGTTTATACTGCAAACTTAATATTCCAAAGACACAAGATGTTTTATAAAAAAATAATTGTAATTTGTTAGAGAGGACACAACTGTTATGTTGTAGACGTTTAATCATGGTACACTTTGTAACAAGAAATTCATAAATGTTGAAGTTCCTCTTTGAACAACTGAGCCATTTTAGTACTGTATTTAACGTAAAGAATTTACAAAATTTTGCATCCCAAGTTTGCTCACATGCTTGAGCCAAACGCGTACTGTGATGAACCTTGTCTGCTGTGTTATGTGCTGGTTTAGTTTTTTTCCGAAAGAAGGAAAGGTCGTACGTACAGCAGCATATTGTACATACAATAAATAGCGGAAATTCCCGAGTTGCGTTTCTTTTTCGTTTCAGTATACTATAAAACCGTTTATCAAACTTTATTCGGGTGTTTAAATCATATAATAATGTATATGTGCCGATTAAAAGTATAGGTTTATTCACGAGTTCTTAAATATCCGTGACTGAATATGCGTAAAATGAATTACGAGTTGGTAACTCTTATTTCTACGCTCCAGTTTTTGGTTTGGCTTTGCTGGTTAAAGCCGTTTATATTGTATCTCTAGAGTTTGGATTCTCAAAATATGTAAGTTATATATATACTTCGAAGTCAGTAGGTTTAGAAACGGTGTACATCTGTTTTCCTGTCGATGGTACTTTAAAGACATATACGCACTGTACAAAACGAAAACGTTTTCCAAAATCAATAGTATTTATAGCCATACCAATTTATTTTATCCTCGGACGGAAACATAGAAATCTGTGGTAAATAATTAATGTCACAATCTATTCATCTTAGTTGTTCAGAGACATCGATATCATTAATATTTTATTTAATAGTAGTATTCCATTTAGAACAGATTACTACCACATTCTAGACCGGTGTTCGTCATACGTATGGTTGATCGCAATACTAACAAATCATTACAATTGCTTTAAAATGCATTATGTATTTTTTTCTTTTCAAAATGTTCGTACGCAGGTGCGCCTGGCATTCGTCACTATAAACACCCTGGGCGATTAAATAATTCTGGAAAGGGTGCGCTTTTGTTTAGAAACATTACGACATTAAACCAGTTTTTCTGACCTTTTTTTTATTGAAATAAATATTCTGAACAAGTCTGGATGGACAAGGTACCCACATACCCGGGCTCCCAATTTAAATAAATAAATAAATGAAAACAAATATTTATTAACTGAACCAATGAAACAAGTTTCCAAAAATCCGGTAGGATTCGAACCCACGACCTCAGGTTTCCAGTGTACATTACCAAATATTGAAAACTTCACCAATTCAAATAAAAGGCCAGGCTTGAAAAACTTGTCCAAGATATTATTAGTATACACATTCTGTAAATGTTTTGTTAAGACTGAATGAAAAATGAAAGTGTTATAGAGGTAACAAGGCCAGACTATGTCATTTTTGTTTGATTCAAGGACAAATAACTCATTTCAGTACCATCTGATATTCATGATTGAAGAACTTGTCAAACATTTTATTATTATACAAATTCTGTAAAAAAAGAAAAAGAAAAAAAAAGAGTGCTAATAGTGGATGTAAAACGGAAGGCTTATAATGGAAGGCCAAGTAATGCCATGTTTGCTAATTCACGGGCAGAAAACTCAGTTTCATACTATCTGATATGCATGATTGAAGAACTTGGCCAAGATATTATTATTCAATACACATTCTATTTAGTTTCGATCGGATGAAAAATGGAAATGCTGTGGTGGTAACAAGGTCAAACTATTTCCTTTTTTTGCAAATTCAATGGCAGATAACTCATTTTTATACCATCAGATAAATGTGGTTAGAAGCCTTGTACAAGATCTTATCATTATAATTTTGGTTTAAATCAGATTAAAGTGTTATTATAGTAACATTTGCAAACTATGAAATTGTCAATATTTCAAGGGCAGTTCATAGGTGACTGAATCTGGCTGGTTCAATATCTCGTCCGAGACCTTATGGATATATCTGCTATGTAAGTTTGGGTAAGATCGAATAAAAAAACGTAGAGACTAGAGTGCCGACAAGACAAAATTATGCAGTTTGTAAGTTTGGTTAAAATGGAATCAAACACAGAGGAGTTAGAGTGGCCTAAGCAATTTTTGCCAATTCATGGGCAGATAACTCAGCAATTAGCGATCGAATCTGGCTGGTTCAAGAACTCGTCAGAGATCTTAAAGATATATAAACTGTGTAAGTCTGGTTAAAACGGGATCAAACACAGAGGAGCTAGAGGGCCCACAAGGCAAAATATATGCAGTTTTGCCAATTCAAAGGGCAGATAACTCAATTATTAGCGATCGAATCTGTCTGGTTCGGGAACTCGTCCGAGACTTTGGGGATATATAAATACTTTGTAAGTTTGATTAAGATCGGGTGAAAAATGAAAGGGCTAGAGCAACAACATTAAAAATGAAGGGGCTAGAGCAACCACAAGCAAATGTTTAACGGACGGACGGATGACGGACAACACATCATCACACAAGCTTGCCTCGCCTTTGTTAAGCGCTGAACGGATTACTTACATTTAATCCAAATTGTTTTTGCATTTTTAACCACATATTAGTTCTTTCATTTGCAACATATGGACAGTCACATATGCAGTGGTCCACAATAATGTCTGTTATATTTCAAAAGTCACACAGTCTTACACTACTTGAGAGAGCTTGGGTGATTCCTAGGTTATAACCATGCATTGGATGCTTTATTGTTACTATGTGGGCAAAACCTGATAACTTCAGGTTCAGCCAGCCTATTATTCAATTTAGTGTTAATAGTTTCATGAACTTTACAATCGAATAACTTTTTCCAGCACATTTTGCTAGGAAATTGACCATTCGAAACGTAACCATCCAGGACATGCGCAAGAGTGCCCAGTCTTGAGGGGTGTTCCTATTGGTTATTGTGGCAGAGTGCCCAGCCTTGAGGGATTCTCCATTTGATTAGTGTGACGGAGTGCCAGGCCTTGAGGGGTTTTCCATTTTGTTATTGTTGCGAAGAACCCAGCCTTGAGGGGTTCTCCATTTGGTTAGTTTGGAGTGCCCAACCTTGATATATTCTCCACGTGGTTGTTGTGGCGGAGTGTCCAGCCTTGAGGAATTCTCCACTTGGTTATTGTGGCGAATTGCCCTGCCTTGAGAGATTCTCCACTTGTTTATTGTGGCGTAGCGCTCAGCCTTGATATATTCTCCACTTGGCTATTGTGACGGAGTGCTCAGCCTTGAGAGATTCTCCACTTGGTTATTGTGGCGGAGTGTCCAGCCTTGAGGAATTATCCACTTGGTTATTGTGGCGAATTGCCCAGCTTTGAGACATTCTCCACTTCTTTATTGTGGCGTAGCGCTCAGCGTTGTGGTGGAGTGTCCAGCCTTGAAGGGTTCTCCACTTGTTCATTGTGGCGGAGTGTCCAGCCTTGAGGGATTCTCCACTTGGTTATTGTTGCTTAGCGACCAGCCTTGATATATTCTCTACTTGGCTATTGTGGGGGAGTGCCCCGCGTTGAGGAATTCTCCATTTGGTTATTGTGGCGGAGTGCCTAGCCTTAAGAGATTTTCAACTTGGTTATTGCGGCGGAGTGTCCATCCTCGAGGGATTATCCAGTTGGTTATTGTGGAGGAGTGCCTATCATTGAAGAGTTATCTACTTGGTTTTTGTGGCGGAGTGTCCAGCCTTGAAGGATTCTCCACATGGTTATTGTGGCGGAGTTCCCCGCCTTCAGCGGTTCTCCACATGTTTTTTGTGGCGACGTGCCCAGCTTTGAGGGATTCTCCACTTAGTTTTTTGGCGGAGTGTACAGCCTTGGGGGTTTCTCCACTTGGTAATTGTGGCGGAGTGTATAGTCTTGAGGGATTATCCACTTTGTTATTGTGGCGGAGTGTACAGTCTTGAGGGATCTCCACTCGGTTATTGTGGCGAAATGCCCATCCTTGAGGGATTCTCCACTTGGTTATTGTGACGGAGTGTACAGTCTTGAGGGATTTTCCACTTGTTCATTGTGGCGGAGTGTACAGTCTTGAGAGATTCTCCACTAGGTTATTGTGGCGTAGTGTACACCTTGAAGGGTTATCCAGGTTTTTGTGGCGGTGGGCCCAGCCTTGAGGGATTCTCCTCTGGTTATTGTGCCGGAGTGTACACTCTTGAGGGATTCTCCACTTGTTCATTGTGACGGAGTGCCCAGTCCTTGAGGGGTTTTCCACTTGGTTATTGTGGTGTAGTGTCCAGCGTTGAGGAATACTCAACTTGGATATGTGGCGGATTGCCCAACCTTGAGGGATTCTCCACTTGGTTATTGTGGCGGAGTGCCCAGCCTTGAGGGATTCTCTACTTGGTTATAGTGGCGGAGTGCTCTGCTTTCAGGGATTCTCACAGCATTGAGGGATTCTTCACTTGGTTATTGGGGCGAAGTGCCCAATCTTGAGGGATTTTCTACTTGGTTATTGTGGCGGAGTGCCTAGTCTTGAGGGTTCTCCACTTGTTCATTGTGACGGAGTGCCCAGTCCTTGAGGGGTTTTCCACTTGGTTATTGTGGTGTAGTGTCCAGCGTTGAGGAATACTCAACTTGGATATGTGGCGGATTGCCCAACCTTGAGGGATTCTCCACTTGGTTATTGTGGCGGAGTGCCCAGCCTTGAGGGATTCTCTACTTGGTTATAGTGGCGGAGTGCTCTGCTTTCAGGGATTCTCACAGCATTGAGGGGTTCTCCACTTGGTTATTGTGGTGGAGTGTCCAGCCTTGAGGTGTTCTCCATTTGGTTATTGTGACGGAGTGCCCAGCCTTGAGGAATTCCCAACTTGGTTATTGTGGCGGAGTGCCCAGCCTTGATAGATTCTCCACTTGGTTATTGCGGCGGAGTGTCCAGCCTTGAAGAATTCTCAACTTGGTTATTGTGGCGGATTGCCCTGCCTTAAGGGATTCTCCACTTGCTTATTGTGGCGGAGTGCCCATTCTTGAGAGATTCTCCACTTTGTTATTGTGGCGGAGTGCAGAAGCCTTGAGAGATTCCCTACATGGTTATTATGATGGAGTGTCCAGCCTTGAGTGGTTCTCCAATTGGTTAGTGAGACGGGGTGCTCGGCCTTGAGGAATTCTCCACTTGTTCATTGTATGTGGCGGTGTCAAGCCTTGAGGAATGCTCCACTTGTTCATTGTGGTGGAGTGTCCAGCCTTGAGGAATTCTCCACTTGTTCACTTGGCGGAGTGTCCAGCCTTGAGGAATTCTCCACTTGTTCATTGTGGTGGAGTGTCCAACCTTGAGGGATTCTCTACTTGTTCATTGTGGCGCAGTGTCCATCCTTGAGAAATTCTCCACTTGTTCACTGTAGCGGAGTGTCCAGCCATGAAGGGTTCTTCACTTGTTCATTGTGACTGAGTGTCCAGCCTTGAGAGATTCTCCACTTGTTAATTGTGGCGCAGTGTCCAGTCTTAAGGTGTTCTCCACTTGTTTATTGTGGCGGAGTAACCAGCCTTGAGGGATTCACTACTTGTTTATTGTGGCGGAGCGTCCAGCCTTGAGGTATTCTCCACATGATCTATGTGGTGGAGTGTCCAGCCTTGAGGGATTCTCCCCTTGTTCATTGTGGTGGAGTGTCCAGCCTTGAGGGATTCTCCACTTGTTCATTGTGACGGAGTGCCCAGTCCTTGAGGGGTTTTCCACTTGGTTATTGTGGTGTAGTGTCCAGCGTTGAGGAATACTCAACTTGGATATGTGGCGGATTGCCCAACCTTGAGGGATTTTCCACTTGGTTATTGTGGTGTAGTGTCCAGCGTTGAGGAATACTCAACTTGGATATGTGGCGGATTGCCCAACCTTGAGGGATTCTCCACTTGGTTATTGTGGCGGAGTGCCCAGCCTTGAGGGATTCTCTACTTGGTTATAGTGGCGGAGTGCTCTGCTTTCAGGGATTCTCACAGCATTGAGGGGTTCTCCACTTGGTTATTGTGGTGGAGTGTCCAGCCTTGAGGTGTTCTCCATTTGGTTATTGTGACGGAGTGCCCAGCCTTGAGGAATTCCCAACTTGGTTATTGTGGCGGAGTGCCCAGCCTTGATAGATTCTCCACTTGGTTATTGCGGCGGAGTGTCCAGCCTTGAAGAATTCTCAACTTGGTTATTGTGGCGGATTGCCCTGCCTTAAGGGATTCTCCACTTGCTTATTGTGGCGGAGTGCCCATTCTTGAGAGATTCTCCACTTTGTTATTGTGGCGGAGTGCAGAAGCCTTGAGAGATTCCCTACATGGTTATTATGATGGAGTGTCCAGCCTTGAGTGGTTCTCCAATTGGTTAGTGAGACGGGGTGCTCGGCCTTGAGGAATTCTCCACTTGTTCATTGTATGTGGCGGTGTCAAGCCTTGAGGAATGCTCCACTTGTTCATTGTGGTGGAGTGTCCAGCCTTGAGGAATTCTCCACTTGTTCACTTGGCGGAGTGTCCAGCCTTGAGGAATTCTCCACTTGTTCATTGTGGTGGAGTGTCCAACCTTGAGGGATTCTCTACTTGTTCATTGTGGCGCAGTGTCCATCCTTGAGAAATTCTCCACTTGTTCACTGTAGCGGAGTGTCCAGCCCTGAAGGGTTCTTCACTTGTTCATTGTGACTGAGTGTCCAGCCTTGAGAGATTCTCCACTTGTTAATTGTGGCGCAGTGTCCAGTCTTAAGGTGTTCTCCACTTGTTTATTGTGGCGGAGTAACCAGCCTTGAGGGATTCACTACTTGTTTATTGTGGCGGAGCGTCCAGCCTTGAGGTATTCTCCACATGATCTATGTGGTGGAGTGTCCAGCCTTGAGGGATTCTCCCCTTGTTCATTGTGGTGGAGTGTCCAGCCTTGAGGGATTCTCCACTTGTTCATTGTGACGGAGTGCCCAGTCCTTGAGGGGTTTTCCACTTGGTTATTGTGGTGTAGTGTCCAGCGTTGAGGAATACTCAACTTGGATATGTGGCGGATTGCCCAACCTTGAGGGATTCTCCACTTGGTTATTGTGGCGGAGTGCCCAGCCTTGAGGGATTCTCTACTTGGTTATAGTGGCGGAGTGCTCTGCTTTCAGGGATTCTCACAGCATTGAGGGGTTCTCCACTTGGTTATTGTGGTGGAGTGTCCAGCCTTGAGGTGTTCTCCATTTGGTTATTGTGACGGAGTGCCCAGCCTTGAGGAATTCCCAACTTGGTTATTGTGGCGGAGTGCCCAGCCTTGATAGATTCTCCACTTGGTTATTGCGGCGGAGTGTCCAGCCTTGAAGAATTCTCAACTTGGTTATTGTGGCGGATTGCCCTGCCTTTAGGGATTCTCCACTTGCTTATTGTGGCGGAGTGCCCATTCTTGAGAGATTCTCCACTTTGTTATTGTGGCGGAGTGCAGAAGCCTTGAGAGATTCCCTACATGGTTATTATGATGGAGTGTCCAGCCTTGAGTGGTTCTCCAATTGGTTAGTGAGACGGGGTGCTCGGCCTTGAGGAATTCTCCACTTGTTCATTGTATGTGGCGGTGTCAAGCCTTGAGGAATGCTCCACTTGTTCATTGTGGTGGAGTGTCCAGCCTTGAGGAATTCTCCACTTGTTCACTTGGCGGAGTGTCCAGCCTTGAGGAATTCTCCACTTGTTCATTGTGGTGGAGTGTCCAACCTTGAGGGATTCTCTACTTGTTCATTGTGGCGCAGTGTCCATCCTTGAGAAATTCTCCACTTGTTCACTGTAGCGGAGTGTCCAGCCCTGAAGGGTTCTTCACTTGTTCATTGTGACTGAGTGTCCAGCCTTGAGAGATTCTCCACTTGTTAATTGTGGCGCAGTGTCCAGTCTTAAGGTGTTCTCCACTTGTTTATTGTGGCGGAGTAACCAGCCTTGAGAGATTCACTACTTGTTTATTGTGGCGGAGCGTCCAGCCTTGAGGTATTCTCCACATGATCTATGTGGTGGAGTGTCCAGCCTTGAGGGATTCTCCCCTTGTTCATTGTGGTGGAGTGTCCAGCCTTGAGGGATTCTCCACTTGTTCATTGTGGCGGAGTGTCAAGCCTTGAGGAATTCTCCACTTGCTTACGGTGGCGGAGTGTCCAGCCTTGAGGAATTCTCCACTTGTTCACTGTGGCGGAGTGTCCAGCCTTGAAGGGTTCTACACTTGTTCATTGTAGCCGAGTGTCCAGGCTTGAGGGATTCTCCACTTGTTATATGTGGCGCAGTGTCAAGCCTTGAGGTGTTCTCCATCTGTTCATTGTGACGGAGTGCCCAGCCTTGAGGGATTGTCCACTTTGTTATTGTGGCGGAGTGTACAGCCTTGAGGGGTTCTCCACTTGTTCATTGTGGCGGAGTGACCAGCCTTGAGGGGTTCTCCACCTGTTCATTGTGGCGAGTGTCCAGCCTTGAGGGGTTCTCCACTTTGTTATTGTGGCGGAGTGTACAGCCTTGAGGGGTTCTCCACTTGTTCATTGTGGCGGAGTGTCCAGCCTTGAGGGGTTCTCCACTTGTTCATTGTGGCGGTGTGTCCAGTCTTGAGGGGTTCTCCACTTGGTCATTGTGGCGGAGTGTACAGTCTTGAGGGATTGTCCTCTTTGTTATTGTGGCGGAGTGTACAGTCTTGAGGGGTTCTCCACTTGTTCATTGTGGCGGAGTGTCCAGCCTTGAGGGGTTCTCCACTTGTTCATTGGGGTGGAGTGTTCAGCCTTGAAGGGTTCTCTACTTGTTCATTGTGGCGGATTATCCAGCCTTGAGGGGTTCTCTACTTGTTCATTGTGGCGAAGTATCCAGCCTTGAGGGGTTATTTACTTGTTCATTGTGGTGGAGTGTCCAGCCTTGAGGTTTTTTTTACTTGCTCATTGTGGAGGAGTGTCCAGCCTTGAGGAATTCTCCACTTGTTCACTGTGGCGGAGTGTCCAGGCTTGAAGGGTTCTCTACTTATTCATTGTGGCTGAGTGTCCAGCTTTTAGGGATTCTCCACTTGTTTATTGTGGCGGAGTGCCCAGCCTTGAGGGATTGTCCACTTTGTTATTGTGACGGAGTGTACAGCCTTGAGGGGTTCTCCACTTGTTCATTGTGGCGGAGTGACCAGCCTTGAGGGGTTCTCCACTTGTTCATTGTGGCGAGTGTCCAGCCTTGAGGGGTTCTCCACTTTGTTATTGTGGCGGAGTGTACAGCCTTGAGGGGTTCTCCACTTGTTCATTGTGGCGGAGTGTCCAGCCTTGAGGGGTTCTCCACTTGTTCATTGTGGCGGTGTGTCCAGTCTTGAGGGGTTCTCCACTTGGTCATTGTGGCGGAGTGTACAGTCTTGAGGGATTGTCCTCTTTGTTATTGTGGCGGAGTGTACAGTCTTGAGGGGTTCTCCACTTGTTCATTGTGGCGGAGTGTCCAGCCTTGAGGGGTTCTCCACTTGTTCATTGGGGTGGAGTGTTCAGCCTTGAAGGGTTCTCTACTTGTTCATTGTGGCGGATTATCCAGCCTTGAGGGGTTCTCTACTTGTTCATTGTGGCGAAGTATCCAGCCTTGAGGGGTTATTTACTTGTTCATTGTGGTGGAGTGTCCAGCCTTGAGGTTTTTTTTACTTGCTCATTGTGGAGGAGTGTCCAGCCTTGAGGAATTCTCCACTTGTTCACTGTGGCGGAGTGTCCAGGCTTGAAGGGTTCTCTACTTATTCATTGTGGCTGAGTGTCCAGCTTTTAGGGATTCTCCACTTGTTTATTGTGGCGGAGTGTCCAGCATTGAGGGATTCTCTACTTGTTCACTGTGGCGGAGTGTGCAGCCTTGATGGGTTCTCCACTTGTTCACTGTGGCGGAGTGTCCAGTCTTGAGGGGTTCTCTACTTGTTAACTGTGGCGAAGTGTCCAGCCTTGAAGGGTTCTCCACTTGTTCATTGTGGCGGAGTGTCCAGTATTGAGGTGTTCTCCACTTGGTTATTGTGGCAGAGTGCCCAGCCTTGAGGGGTTCTCCACTTGGTTAGTGTGACGGAGTGCCCAGACTGTATAGATTCTCCACTTGGTTATTGTGGCTTAGTGTCCAGCCTTGAGGAATTCCCAACCTGGTTATTGTGGCGGATTGCCCAGCCTTGAGGGATTCTCCATTTGCTAATTGTGGCGGAGTGCCCAGCCTTGAAGGATTCTCCACTTGGTTATTGCGGCGGAGTGCAGAAGCCTTGAGAGATTCCCTACTTGGTTATTGTGGCTTAGCACTCAGCCTTGATAGATTATCCACTTGGTTATTGTAATGGAGTGTCCAGCCTTGAGTGGTTCTCCAATTGGTTAGTGTGGCGGAGTACTCTGCCTCGAGGGATTCTGCACTTGGTTATTGTTGCTTAGCGCCCAGTCTTGATAGATTCTCCACTTGGTTATTGTGTCGGAATGCGCTGCCTTGAGAGATTCTCCACTTGGTTATTGTGGCGGAGTGCCCAATCATTGAGTTATTCTCCACTTCGTTATTGTGGCAGTGTGCACAGCCTTGAGGGGTTCTCCACTTGTTCTTTGTGGCGGAGTGTCCAGTCTTGAGGGATTCTCCACTTGTTCGTTGTGGCGTAGTATCCAGCCTTGAGAGATTCTCCACTTGGTTATTGTGGCGGAGTGTACAGTCTTGAGGGATTCTCCACTTGTTCATTGTTGCGGAGTGTCCAGCCTTGAGGGGTTTTCAATTTGGTTACTGTGGCGGAGTGCCCAGTCTTGAGGGATTCTCCACTAGGTTATTGTGGCGGAGTGTTGAGCCTTGAGGGGTTATATCCACTTGATTATTGAGGCGGAGTGTACAGCCTTCAGGGATTCTCCACTAGGTTATTGTGACGGAGAGTAGAGCTTTGAGGGGTTATCCACCTGTGTATTGTGGCTGAGTGCCCAGTCCTTGAGGGGTTTTCCACTTGGTTATTGTGGCGGAGTGTAGTCTTGAGGGATTCTCCACTTGGTTATTGTGGCGGAGTGTAGTCTTGAGGGAATCTCCACTTGTTCATTGTGGCGCAGTGTCCAGCCTTGAGGGGTTCTCCGCTTGTTCATTGTGGCGGAGTGTCCAGCCTTGAGGAATTTTCCATTTGGTTATTGTGGCGGAGTGCCCAGCCTTGAGGAATCTCAACTTGGTTATTGTGGCGGAGTGCCCAGCCTTGATGGGTTCTCCACTTGGTTATTGCGGCGGAGTGTCCAGCCCTGAGGAATTCTCAACTAGGTTATTGTGGCGGAGTGCCCAGCCTTGAGGTATTCTCAACTTGGTTATTGTGGCGGATTGCCCAGCCTTGAATGAGTCTTCACTTGGTTATTGTGGCGGAGTGCTCTGCCTTGAGGAACTCTCAACTTGGTTATTGTGACGGATTGCCCAGCTTTGAGGGATTCTCCACTTGCTTATTGTGGATGAGTGCCCAGCCTTGAGAGATTCTCCACTTGATTATTGTGGCGGATTGCAAAAGCCCTGAGATATTCTCTACTTGGTTATTGTGGCTTAGCGCCTAACCTTGATAGATTATCCACTTGGTTATTGTAATGGAGTGTCCAACCTTGAGTGGTTCTCCAATTGGTTATTGTGGCGGAGTGTCGAACCTTGAGGGATTCTTCACTTGGTTATTGTGGCGGAGTGCTCTGCCTTGAGGAATTCTCAACTTGGTTATTGTGGCGGAGTGCCCAGCTTTGAGCGAGTCTCCACTTGGTTATTGTGACGCGAACATATGCAGCCTTTTCTAACATAACAGAGACATTTATGGTTAACAATAACATTTCAAATGCATGTATAGTCATTGGTGCCTTTTGTGAAGCAAGTATCACCAGAAAAATACGTGGTTTATGAATAAATAATACCTTTTTATTGATATAACCACACCTCACAAATTCCGCATTGAAATGGAACACTGGAATCACGGGCAAATTCCCGTAGGCGCCGTTATAGTTAAACAATGTGACCAAACCATGTAAATGATATCTAGAAACGTATCGACATTTCCGCCTTTTGTGATTGATTGATGATAAAATTCTCACTAGAGAGTTTAATTGACAAACGATGGATGACTAGTTCCAACTTTCAAAAGCAGAAAATGAGAGGCTACGGGTCTAAACATATTTAAGTTTGTGTACAGCTAATATTCACGCCGACTACATTTTCGTCATATAGCGGAAGTGTGCTGAAGTGTCTGTTGTTCATCTCCATTAAATAACAAAACTAATAATAATAAAAAGTATTTAATAAAACATTGGAAATGGATTGATGCTGAAGTAAGTACTTGATATTATCATTGATTTAATAGGTTTTAATTAAGTTGTTTTCTTTTAGTAACTAGTATGCCATATTCATTGAACGGTTTGTTGGTCTACAAAATCCAAGAGACACTGAGTTTAGTTGACAGCTATGCCGACGGGACTCCGCAAGTTTAAGAAACATCAGGATTGCCGCGTGTCCCTTTAATGTTATTGTATAAAGCAGCTATCCGAGCAAAGAAACCCGTGATCAATATATACTAGTCACAATTCCTATGTACCAACCTAAGAATATGCCAATCATATTCTCATTTTTTGAATATTTCACGTTTGATTGAACTGCAAACTAACGAGTCTACTCCGATTGCATGAACCCATTTTAAAGCTTTCAATTCGATGTGTTTTCTTAGTAAAAAAAAGATTACACTTTGACCACTGAGTACTTTGGCATTTTGAAGGTTGAATTAATGCACACTGCGATGTTTCTAATTGTAAAACATATAACTGAAGTTATTTTGACATCATACTTAACGAGAATTACCACTACATATGCGTTTGCACCGGACATATACGAAAGCCTAAATGTTAACGCTGAATTATAGTACTTGAATTTCAAACGATATTTAATAAAAAGGAAGATAATTTAGGAGTATCCATGTTTCCTTTTATTATAGACGGAACATCTGCAATGAATGGATGAATGAATGAATTAATGAATGAAAGAACGAACGAACAAACGAACGAACAAACGAACGAACGAATGAATTAATGAATGCATATCTATATATGTCAAGACGGAGACTCCAGTGTTCTTAGTGTTTGATGCAGTTAAAGGTCGTAAAGGACAACGAAGTTCTAAAATAGAACCCTGGTTGTCTGGTTCCTAGTTGGGTATGCTTGTGTATATATCTTGTAAAATGGTCTATTAGGACTAGAATATTTTCAATGTCTCTGGTTCTAATGACAGAAAATCGATACAGACAATATCCATGGGTTGATTTGATGTTATACTGACAAGTGGGCTGGCACGGGACTCCTTTGTCTTTCTGCAGATGCAGCGTTCGCAGTTCTGAACCCATCTGGCAATAGCATTATCCATGTTAGTCCAGAACAAACGCTCCTTGACAAGTCGTGTGGTTCTGTCACGACCTTGGTATCCACTCTCATTGTGAAGCAACTTAAGAACGACCTCTATTCCGCTGAAGGCCAAAATAGGTCAAAATAGGTTGTTCAAATTCCAAGGTCGGCGTCTTCTTAATCTTGTAAAGAACGTCGTTCGTTATATTGAAGTTATCTCAATGGCACAAATACTTCTGGACCACACTGCTCACCGTAGAAGAAAGCCGCCTGGTAGGTGTGTGTCCAGTCTTAAATTCTACACGAAGTCTATCCTCATGAATGGCAACGCATTCAATGTAGTTGGTTGTTTGGAGTGCGCTGCATATGGCTTTGACAACTGGCTGAGGCAAACGTGACAATTTGTCTGCATACACGTTCTCAGTTTCCTTCTTTCAATTTAAAATTGAAGGCTCTAGAGCAGGTAATCAATGTTGACATGTTGCATCCAACTTGGCCTTCTGCAGAACATATGTCATCGGGTTATTGTTGGTTTGTGACATCAAAATATATACCATACAAATAGTCGTGAAACGTGTCGGTAACACACCACTTGAAAGCGAGGACTCTAGCTTGTGGGCAGGATAATTATTTTCAGACGGTCGCAAAACTCGACTAGCATAGGCGATGACCTTTTCCTGTCCGTCCTGTTTCTGGTACAAAACTTCCCCTAGACCTTCGCCAGAAGCATTAGTACTGACTAGAAACGGTTGATAATAGTCTGCGTATCCCAATACAGGCGGTGATGATAACTTATCTTTCAAAGTAAGCCTCCGTCTGTCCCCATTTCCACGGTATCTTCTTCCTCTTACATTGGTTCGTCTTCTGCGTCGGATCGTTAAGTGGTTCGGCAATCCTATTATAATCTTTGATATATAATCTTTGATGAACCGCTGGTAGTACCCTGTAAATCCCAGGAATTGCCTTACTTCCCTGACAGACTTAGGAGTTTGCCAGTTCTTAATTTCACTGATCTTTTTAGGATCTTTTCAGGATCTTTTCTCACCCACACTTTTGAAACGACATGTCCGAGATAAAGAACTGCTCTCTTGAAAACTCACACTTGGAACCCTTAAGCTTGAGATTGTGGCCCAACATCTGAAAAACATTCCCAATGCGTTGCAAGTGTTCCTAAAACGTGCGGGAAAAGATGATAATGTCGTCTAGATATATGAGACATTCTGCCAAATGTAGCTCGCCCATCGTCTTGTCAACCAACCATTCAAACATTGGAGCGTTGGTCAAACCAAAGGCCATGCGTTCACACTCAAAGAATCCAAGTGGTCCGAGAGAGAAAACAGTCTTCTGTTTTACCTATAAGACCTATTAATGCTGCCTTGTTAGTTAGATATTATAACCTGGCGGGATATCTTTATTTACACTGTCCCGTTTATTGGGATGACAATAGGGTAAGAGTGAGGTTTGGTGCAACCTAGAACCTGGTTACACCCCCACCCCCAACACACACACCCCCACACTCCCCTCCCTGGCCCTTTTTGCCACTGACCGTTCGAAGGCGGTAGCCTTATTGTCAACCATTTTGTGTTTGTGATGTATTATCTTGCCTTTTATCCATCTTTATAGTTGTTCTTTGTTTCTCTGTGTGTTTGTGGTTGACTGTCGTCCTTAAATGCTACTTTTCCTGTTCGATTTGTATATCTACTTTTTCGGGTTTTCATGTTCTCTTAACACAATTGTGAGATATACCTGTTCTTAATATCTTTATATGTCATTCTATGACACACAGATGTTACCTTTCCGGCGACGGCCGTATCAACGTTCAAGTTTTGCGTTTATGTCACTTTGTCGGAAATTTCTGTTATAGCTTTATATTGGTTGCACAACTCAATGTGTTATAGCAACAGCGGATGCCTCTCCAGACAAAGGACAGATACTCTTAGTGATTTTTGTCACTTATTTAATTCTTGCAGCAGACTTATCAAATCTTGGAGATGTAAGTCGCAATGAGTTTTGTCCATATTGACCTATTTCATGTGTGTCTAAGTGCTATTTCATGTGTGCATAAGTGCAGTGTAGGCGAGACATTTAATTCCGCAGACCTCCACAGAGTCCACAGAGTTCTTCTTTTTAACATATGCAATGGTCATTTTAGGAATGTAGAGGTCGATACATTAGTGTGAGGATTATGCCCTTGGTGATCAAACCATTCGACTAACTAGCAACTCAACTGTGATAGAGAACCCGACTGTTGAGTTTCCTGGAGCTCAAACATATTGGATATGGATTTCGTTATCCACATATTCGTAGTATGTGCGTGTTTAGCTACGCTGTTACGGAACATCCAGTGCCAAACCGGGACGGATGCCAAGAACCTGAGGAAGCAATTGTTTATCACGGATGGATACGACTACAAAATCAGACCAAAAAATAATCAAGTAGAGCCTATAGGTACGTTTGTTTTAAATATGTTTTATTGAAAATTTACAAAACAATACGAGCATGATTTAAGGCACACCTTCTGATAGTTCTGCATAGCCAAACGACAGATAACCTCGGACTTGAAGTAGTTGTGATATGTAATAAGCTTTTCATCTCCAATGCATTTTCCAAAACGGCCGTCTATTTATTGTTTTATTAATCTACGTAAAATGCAATATAGCATTACTACTGAGCCCACAATTCTCCGAAATTATTATAATTACAATATAGTAATTCAAATCCAGATAATATTTAATAAGAAAGCAAAAAAAAAAAAAAAAAAAAAAATATATTAAACTACATTAACTAGATGTATGTATATACTCACCAACCTACATTTACAGAGGTGTATTTAAATCTGTATCTGTTGAACATAAACGGGTTGGATGAAGCAAAGCAGACGTTAAAAACTACCGCTTACCTATCGATCTCCTGGGAGGACGATTTCTTAAAATGGAACTCTTCAAGCTACGGTGGTATAGAGTTTTATTTCTATCCTCAGGTAAGCATCAACAAACTGTATTGTTTTGATTTTTCAATTTTCTTTGTCATGGTTTCTTTCCTATCATGTTTCTTAATGAGACTCCTTGTTTAAACGTTATTATTTGCAAATGTATATATATATTTGGTGGCAAATATATTTTTTGAATGTGCTAAGGAAAAACAACATTATACAGTAACAAAGGGTAAAATAAGTGGTTGAACTCTTTATATTTTGAGTGCTAATAGCAATGGCTCACGGTGTCTATAGTAGTGATTCGTCAGGTATGAGTGTTGAAGATGGATTGGATTTTTCGGTGCCAACACAGAACCGCTTTGAGGTGAACGATGGGCGGGGTAACGGCTGGGTGGTCGAAGGATCGAGGGGAAAACGCAAGAAGATAAGCACAGACAGTTTAAACAGTGAGTGTTTCACACAACTGACACAAAACGAAAAATTGACATGCCTTTTCAACAGTCTAAATAGAAACTATGAGAAACTCAGCTTAGTTGAAGAAAATCAAAATAAATGTTTAGATGACACCAGGAGTGTAAATCAACGTGTGTATATGGCAGGTAAACGCACGGAGCGGGTTGAAAAAGTCATAGACATGCAATCGCGCAAACTTAAGATGTTGGCATATAAATCAATAGATCTTGAGGCCAGGAGCAGGAGAAATAACTTGATATTTTGGGGGATCACAGAAAAATCTACAAATGATTGCAAAACATTGATTCTGAATTTCTTGAGATATGAACTAAATATTGACACAACCGATATGTGCATAGAGCGTGCTCACCGCCTCGGGTCAGTAGTTAACCAAACGTACAGAGGTAGATACGACCCTAAACGTCCGATAATTGTGCGCCTCAGGGATTATGTCGATACGGAAATCATACTCGAAAACGCGTACAAGTTAAAGGGCACACCGTTTGGTATGGATCGGGACTACCCAAAGGAGATCGCGGATGCACGAAAGAAGCTGTACATGTCAGATAAAGCGAAAGATGCGCGTTCAAAAAGAAAAAAAGTCCAAATCAGATATCCGGCAAAATTATTCATTGATGGTAGTATGGAGGACGATATATTTCCTGAGTGGTTCAATGTGTTACGCGAAAGCAGGGTTGATGGTTTCGAACTTACGGACGAAACTGAAACACATGCACAGATATGGACGTCACACAAAACCCAACGAAACATTAGTGCATACTCGAATAACGCAGCTACTGGTGGTCCAGATGCAGCCAATGTTTTCCCAGACTCTGTATTTAAAACTCCCGTTGCACGATCTACAGTAAACGAACGTACACAAACCAGCGAAGACAACGCCCACACCGAAAAGGTAAACAATGTACACGTGACCCTGGAACACAAATCACATGCAGTTCGCCTGGAGGCATCACGTGAGACCGTTGATTTAACGTGTGCGCAGACTGTAAAAGCAAAAGACTCACCATTTATTAGGCCAGCACAGTTAATCCAAAAAGAGGTCGAGACAAATACAGTAACTCCTGTAAATCCAACAATAACACAACGCAAAATAAATCCTCAGGAAACGCTCAAGGCTCAAGTGAATACACATCGCAGAACTAGGTCACTGTCCGTAAACAAATCGACGACACGCAACATTAACTTTGCAGCACGGAAAATCACAAATGACGTCACAGGCGATTCCCACGGCACAAGTAAACAAAAACACAACGATGGGGACGATCACAAATAGGAAAGCGGAGGGGAGGGAATTCGATTTTGTGTATTGAACATTCAAGGACTTATTGGGAAAAGCTATAACAAGTTGCAATCTGAGGAAGTTAAACTTATTTTTAAAACAAATGATATAATTCTGTTAACTGAAACATGGTTAAATAATGAACTCAATTATGAAATAGATGGTTTCACTTGTTACGCATTACATCGGACGTTAAAGCTTAAAAATGCACGTAGAGACAGTGGGGGTTTAATTATATACATTTCCAATCATTTTGTTACGGATGATTTATTACATGACGTCACAGGCGATTCCCACGGCACAAGTAAACAAAAACACAACGATGGGGACGATCACAAATAGGAAAGCGGAGGGGAGGGAATTCGATTTTGTGTATTGAACATTCAAGGACTTATTGGGAAAAGCTATAACAAGTTGCAATCTGAGGAAGTTAAACTTATTTTTAAAACAAATGATATAATTCTGTTAACTGAAACATGGTTAAATAATGAACTCAATTATGAAATAGATGGTTTCACTTGTTACGCATTACATCGGACGTTAAAGCTTAAAAATGCACGTAGAGACAGTGGGGGTTTAATTATATACATTTCCAATCATTTTGTTACGGATGATTTATTATTAAAAACTGTAGATGATTGTATAATATGGCTTAAAATGGATGGAAAGTTATTCGGTTTAAATGAACCGTTATTATTATGTTTATGTTATAATATTCCAAGTGGAAGTAGCAGAGAAGTGTTTTTACAACAAAATATTTTTGATATTATTGCCGATGATATGTTGTATTTTGAAAATAAGTTTGACAATAAATGTAATTTTTTAATTACAGGGGATATGAATTCGAGAGTGGGGACACGTTTTGATTATGTTGAGAATGAATATTTATTTAATTTGAACTTATTACCAGACGATTATGTAGAAGACGTTTCGTTACAAAGAGATTCTGAGGACAAAAACACAAATGAAAATGGAAATTATTTATTAAATTTTTGCAAATCATCAGGTATGCGAATTATGAATGGACGATTAGGGAATGATAAAGGATTAGGGAAGTTTACATGTATTACACATAACGGGAGTAGTGTAGTTGATTATGTTTTATGCCGGACAAATTTAATGACATTGTTTACTTCATTTGTAGTTGATGAACCAAATGTTTTATCAGATCACTGTTCTATTTTGTTTTCATTTGGTAAGTCAACAAATGTTAATTGTGAAAGTCAATGCGATCTAGAATACGTTGAATACACCTATAAATGGAATAACGATAAAGCGTGTTTATTCAAAGAAATGCTTGGCACGAACCTTTTTAAAAATAATCTTAATAGTATTGAAGACGATCTAAACACCGTTTCTTCAGAAAACGAAATTGATAATAACATAAATAGTTTTTATAAAATGTTCGATGATACGTGTGGTCATTTATTTAAAAAGAAAATTAACGATAGAAATTGCAATTCCGATTGGAATACGCAACCATGGTATGATTCGACATGTAAAGAAAAGCAGTGCGAATTTTATGAAAAACTAAACTATTTCAGAATTAACAAAACCGATGAAAACAGACACTGTTTAACGAAAGCTCGAACTGAATATAAAAATATCATTAGAAACCAAAAACGTGAGTTTGATAAAAAACAAACAAAACGATTAGAAAACATGCGTTATAAAAATGCGAAAGAGTACTGGAAAATGTTAAAAGGTTTGTCAACACCAAATAAATCAAAGTCGCTAAAGGCGTCTCATTTTGCAGAATATTTCAAGTCAATAAATAATCCAGAATCGGCTTTTTTTCAACCAGATGAAGATGTTATATTTTTTAATGAAAGATATCTTAATGGTGAAATACAAATCATGTTTGAAGAATTAGATCACAAAATAACACACGGTGAAATAAGCAAAGCATGCAGGGAATTAGGTTTAAACCGTTCAGGAGGGCCAGATCTTGTCATTAACGAAATTTTTAAGTATGGGATCAACTATTTAATTGGTTATTTAAGTAAATTGTTCAACAAAATCTTAGACAAGGGCTATTTCTCAGAAAAATGGTCAGAAGGTTATGTCATACCATTGCACAAAAAAGGGGATGTTAATAAACCGGAAAATTATAGAGGCATAACTTTACTTAGTACTTTGGGAAAACTTTTTACAAGGATTTTAAACAATAGATTAAACGAATGGGCGGATAAATATCAAGTTTATATAGAAGCACAAGCTGGTTTTAGAAAACATATGGGAACTATTGATAATATATTTATTGTACACGGTGTAATATCCCATTTGTTGAATGATAACAAAAAATTATATGTCGCCTTTATTGATTTTACCAAAGCCTTTGATTTAATTGTAAGAGATATTTTATGGTATAAACTCATAAAGACTGGGGTAAGAGGAAAAATCTTAGAAGTTATTAAATCTATGTACAAAAATGTAAAATCACGTGTTAAATATGAGAATCAGTTGAGCGAAGCGTATACATGTTTTCTGGGAGTCGCTCAGGGTGAATGTCTGTCACCTTTTTTGTTTTCCATGTATCTGAATGACCTTGAAGAAACTTTTATTTTAAAAGGATATACGGGAATTGATATGGGTATGTTAAAGTTGTGTTTACTTCTTTACGCTGATGACATAGTTATCTTTTCAGAAAACGAGAGCGGTTTACAGGATGGTTTAAATATTTTGAGTGATTATTGTACCAAATGGAAACTTACAGTAAATGTGAATAAAACAAAAGTTATGGTGTTTAAAAAAGGTGGGAGAAACAGAAGAAATATACATTTTATCTATAATGGTTCACAACTTGACATTGTCAACAAATTTACGTATTTAGGGATAGTTTTTACAACTGGTGGGTATTTCAGAGAAACCCACGAGGCACTAGCGGGACAAGCTCTCAAAGCAATATACAAATTAAAATCATATGTGTATAAATTTCATGATATATCTGTGAGTCATATGTTAGATTTATTTGATAAACTAATTTTACCTATTTTGAACTATGGGGCTGAAGTTTGGGGGTTTTCAGAGGCTAAAGTAATAGAACGAGTTCATTTACAATTTTGTAAACATTTATTAGGAGTGAAAATTCAAACTCAAAACGATTTTATTTATGGAGAGTTAGGAAGAACTACATTACAACAATATAGAATGAAAGCTATTATTCGTTATTGGTTTAAACTTTTGAAATGCAATGAGTTAAAATATATTAAAATTGCATATAATACACTGTTAGCAGACTTAGACAAATATCCAAATAAGATTTCTTGGGTGAGATCTGTGAAAAATGTTCTTGAAAGATTAGGATTTTATGATGTATGGTTTTTTCAAGGGGTGGGAAATGTAAATAGTTTTCTTTCTCTATTTACTCAGAGATTAAATGATACTTTTGTACAGAAATGGAACGAAAATTTATCAAATTCAACTAGAGCCAATTGTTACATTTTATTCTCGGAATTCAGTTTTAAACCCCACTTAGATAACGTTACTATCAAAAAATTAAGATTAGCATTAACTAGACTTAGAGTGTCATCTCATAGACTTGAAATAGAGACTGGAAGGTGGCACAAACCTACAAAAATACCACTTTCAGAAAGAAAATGTAAACTTTGTAATTCTTTAGAGGACGAATTTCATTTTATACTAGAATGTCCACTTTATTATGATTTTAGAGAGGTGTATATTAAAAAGTTTTATTGGAAAAGACCAAATATACCCAAATTTATAGAATTGTTGCAATCAAAAAATGTTAAAATTGTTAGAAATCTCGCTATTTATATTTTTAAAAGCTTTCAAAAAAGAAACGAAACTTACGATATAATATAGGGGAATTCCTCCTCTTACTTGCTTATTTATCATATAAAGTCAATGACATATCTGTCTGATGTGAAAAGTCGTATACTTTTTTACTTTGATGTAAGCCTTACCTTAAGAAAATAAGAAAATAAAAGGTTATAACGATTATATGTATAAATACATGTTTGAAATGAATATATTCATACTAGTAATACTGTTAAAACTGATGACTGCTAACCATTGACTGTTTAATTATAAATATGATGTGTATTTTGTATTGTATACTGATAGGCCATTTGGTCTTTTGTATTAATAAAGTTTATCTATATTACACTTAAGCAAAATGAGACAAATGACAGTTGGACATAATAGAACAGCGCATGAATGTCCCTTGCTGAAACGAAACATAGCGGGATATTAAATACGAGCCATTGTTGCATTGTTAAATCAATTTAAGAAGGAAGGTCGGTAAAATCGTTCAAAACCTTAATACAAATTAAAGCACCGCATATAGTTTTTAATTTAAAATGTGTTTGTATAAAATTAAAAATAGCCCCATACTATAGCACCGGCTTATGCAATGCTTAAATGTAATGTTTTTTCTTATATCATATTAGTTAAAGTGCACGATAGTTTAAAGGAACGCCAATACCGCAGTTTTCAATGACTTCATTTTGATTAGAATGTTAACCCCGTTTAAAACATGGCACAAACTTGATAAAAATGACACGTATTCTTGTCAGTTTGTATGGACTTCTTTGGGTTTAATACCAGGGTGGCGAAACCACGTGACTTTTAGGTCAGTTTTACGGCACAAAATGTACGAGATAAACAAAGCGTTCGATTCAGGTAGGGGGTTTCTTCCTAACTCTCTTAATATTTATTAAAAAACAATTGTTCAAATAAGACGCACATACTTACAATGTGAGCTCTTTCCTCCTTCGCAAAAGGCAATTTGGTTCATTCAGTACTTTCAACGATTATCCCTCCCAAATTATAAACGGTCATAGATTTCTTTCGTTGCCAATACCTTGGGAGGGTTAATCTCACAAAGTACTAGATAAATCGAATTACCTTTTGCGGCGGAGAAAAGAACTCATGTTGGAGGGGTATGCGCACTTTAGTTGAAATTCGATAAATATTAAGAAAGTTATGAAGCGAACACATACCTGAATGAAGCGTTTTGTTTAAAAATCATATCGTTTCGCCACTCTGAATACTTCATACTCAATTGAATTGAATTGTGGTTTTAAGGCGCACCAACACATGAAAGGTTATATGGCGCCTAAGAGTAATGAACATGCCAGGCTCATCCTCCTTGTACATCGAGATAAAATATGGAGAACGTGCCTAGAACCTTATCACCATGAACTGCAAAATCTAAAACAGATTAAAAATCATATGGTGTCGCCACTCTGAATACTTCATACTCAATTGAATTGAATTGGGGTTTTAAGGCGCAACAACACATGAAAGGTTATATGGCGCCTAAGAGGAATGAACATGCCTGGCTCATCCTCCTTGTACATCGAGATAAAATATGAAGAGCGGGCCGAACTGCAGAGTTAACATGAACCATTTTCGTTTATTACTCTCTCATTTAACAGGCCTAAATCGGGTCAGGTTTGTGATTTGAATAGAACATGTAAGCGAAATTTGATTTTTTATTTAGGTCAGCGGAACCATCCCACGACACATTACTTATTTTTATTTTATGCTTAGCAGTGAAATAGTGGATTTTAGCAATCAAATAAAAACGGTATTTCATAAATGTGAAATATCGAGTTTTATTTTTTCACTGCCAGAACTACTTTTAAATGTACAACAAACGCAGATGCACAGTAAAACGGTTTAAATGATATTCCTACGCAAATGTAAACATGCCGAGAGAAAAACACTGAGAAGTGTACATTCTATTCAAAAGTTAAAAGGAAATGACTGCCAATATAAATATATTAAAAAAAGCGTTCTATTTGGGTATAAATAAAATATCTTTGGACTATTTTCTGTAGTCGGGCAAACACTGTGGCGGCTTAGTTATTGAAATTGCCTCCCTTGTTGTTCTGACGTAGTTTTCGTAAAAACATAAAATAAAAAGAAAATGTGTTGTTTTGTCGTGAATAACATATTTTATTTCATCTAGAAGCGAGGAAACTTTATATTTTCACTCATTCTTCGCATTCTTGAAAATATAAAGTTTTCTCACTTCTCGATGAAATACAAATGTTATTTACTCCAAAACAACAAACATCCTCTATATATTTCTATCTTCCACGATAAAGAGATTATTACGCCCATCATGTTGATACAGATCTTTCCATCACCTGAGTGAAGTTGTGCCAGGGGAACGATAGAGAGAAATTTTAATAAAATTGCTTTCGGGATGACTTCTCAATATCTTTAATATGAATTGTTAATCAGGATCCTATTTCAGACTTTATTTCAATGCTGTTTGATGTAGTTGGATACCCTAGAATATTATCTGTCGATCAGTTGATCAACAGTGCGGACACTTATTTTAATGATAGACATTTAGCAAAAAAACGTTCAATACTTGACTTGAGAACAAAACATGGACTACAAGCAGTTCAATAACAACTGCGAGAAAAGTTTGTTTTTGTTGTGTGTTTTTTTGTACAACGGGATTCAAACCATAGGAATCTATTCGATAATAAGAGTAGGGCAGGTTCCCGGATTCCTATGTATCCTTCCCCTCTCTCTGGGGCGGCTCTAAATAACCTGTACTGTGTTGATGAGCCGTTAAACAACATTCAATTCAATTCAATTCAAAGGGGGTCGGCACGGTGTTGGGATGGTTTCAAATGGTTTGGTATAGAGTCCTAAAATCCCAAATATTGACACGGGGTCCGGTTTCCAAAATGCCATTATGTGCAGAGAACATGTGTCGTTTCGATGGTCTGGTTTGAAAATGTGGTACATGTTATGAACAAATGAATATGAGTTTTAGATACACATGTGTTACTGCTTGAAATAGAGCCCTATGTGAATAGATTATCATGTTAATCCTTTATTTTCTGGCCAGTTACACGTTCTCTGCACAGAATGGCATTTTGGAAGCCGGACCCCTTGTCAATATGTATACTTAGTAACATGGGTGTTCGATATGTGGGGTTTTAGGACTTTATAGCAAACAATTTGAACACCATCCCAACACCGTGCCGGCCCCTTTAAGGGGATTCTTGCAAAAACGAATGAAAAGAAAAATCGTTGAACACGATCAATCCAAAAATATAGTGCGGTCTCGGTTTGATTGTTCATGAACGGTAGTGAAAAGTGCTTGCTACCGTTCACGCCCTCTAGCTCCGGGATCCCGAAGATGGTATGCCTACGACAGTGAGCACGGAACATTCAATGAGGTATTTTCACACCATTCCATGGCCAGCGGCGTATGGTTCCAATTTCTAACAAAACGCTTTGCCCTAAACGAGTAAATAATGGGCGAAATAAACAAACTGGAATTTAGTTAGGAGCAGAGGTTATGAAGCCTGCTTATCACAGGTAACAGTCAAAAGACTAAATTAAAAAGCAGGCAACATAGCGTAAGGGTGATTAAACAATACTCAGAACCCTTGAAGACTGGAGTAGTGGAACCGCCTATTTTCACTACCACCTATTCGAAATTCAAGTAAAAAAAACAAAAGTATTTTAGAATGTACCTGCGATATCTATAAATATCGGGCTCAGCGATCTCCAAAGACCGGAATGAATAACAGTTCTGACTGCAAGCACGGGGAGACGTTTTACGCCGCCACACAACACAGGCAACGCTACTGAGTGATATATAAAATAATATGAAAATAGAAATTTGGAAATCGTCGAACACGATAAACACAAAAAAATAAATATTGCAGAACTCACTTGATCTAAGGAACAGCTCATCTTTCAGAAAGAGCAGACACGCCAATATATGGTTGTAATTATATATTCTAAAATAGTTTAAATTTCCTAAAAGTGGTGGGTTACATAGTTACTTTATCAAAGTACACAGAAACAACCGTTATTAGTTTATTTGAAACGACACAGTGATAAAAGTATACCAACAAAAACAATATAACAAAATAGCAAAGGTAGCCTTATTCCGTCTGTTTTGCCTGGATTTTAGATAATGTATTAGATAATGTATAAAGAAGGATAAAAATATCGGACAGGGAAAGCAGCATTCAAGGACGACAGTCAACCACAAAACACAAAAACAAACACGCAAACAGACAAACGAAAAGGCAAAAGTAATAAAAAATGCAAACGACATCACAAACACAAAAGGGTTGACAACAGGGCTACCGCCTTGGAACGGTCAGTGGCAAAGTAGGCCACTGTGGGTTTAAACCGGTTCAAGGGTGCACCAAACCTCACACTTACCCTACTGTCATCCCATTAAAACAGGACAGTGTAAATAAAGAAATCACCGCCATGATCTAATCTCTAACCAACAAGGCAGCATCAATAGGCAATATAAGTAAAACACAAATATGCTCGTGTAAATATAATACAAAAAAAACAATAGCCTAGAAAGCCACAATGAAGGTACTCAATGACTTGGCAGAAGCCAGAGCAGTAAGAGAATACACCATTAAGGGCACGACAAGAAAGATCATGGACAAACATCAAACGCCACCGTCCCAATGGGCTTTAGGTAGGCGTCATCATAGGGTCCACAGCCTGTCCGGTCATCGTACAATTATAATCTACTGCGAGCTTAAAATTAACTTCTAACACTCCAAGGGAATGTGAGTGTAAAACATCAAAAGTTTGCAAAAGTTTGCTATGGTCATTTGATATTGTAGATACATGTAATCGGCATTTTTTTCTAAAGGTCTAAGTATAGATTGCCTTCAATTATTGATTTTAATCAATCTCATTAAAATCATATCCTAATTATGCTTTGATACTCCCCAGCGTATCGTAGCGTGATAAAGGGTTTGATTTTAATGAGACTGGATTTTAATGTATGTCGTGCTTAGATCGCCCAATCCATTGGCGATGTTAGTAAGTGTAAAACGGTGTGGTAGAGAACATGCGGACCCGAACTACCTTTCTACTTGGAAAAAGTCTTTTTTTTTTAATTATGGATACCGTATTAACTTTTATACTGCTAACTCCTATTTACTTCCTCTGAGGCCATGGTTTCCGTTTCGTAATTTAAAATCGGGTATTCACGAATTTCATAATAAATTTGTTTTAGTTCCTGCTGATAAAGCACAATTAATGTAATTATTGTTTGATGCCTACATTACGTCATGCCTTTTTCGTTCGTTTTAATTGAATACATGCTTACTGTAATGTTATTTATGAAGACGACTACAAAGGTTGAAAGACTTCACAGGCGAGAATATAAGTAATCGTAAACATAATTTTGATAATGATGTAAATGTAATTACAAGATAACTACAAAAAGGTATAACTGTGAATACAAGAGTATATCCATGATTTCTACGAATAGTTTTGTTCTGTTCATTATACACGGTTTAAGAAAATATAACATCAGCCTATGAGGTATGAATACTCATCGATTGGATTTTATCCTCAAAGAAAGCCTTTTTTTAAAAAAGAGTAATTGAAACTTGAAATGTGTCCATGGGACACGGATGTTCTCGATGTAATGCAATGCCTTAATGTTATTACAAGTTAACTCTTGATAATTACACTTGGGAATTATAGTGAACCATTAATTAAACCAAAGAAAGTACCCACATGTCAGGCCAATGTGCGCAGTGCTCGTAGTTGTTGTATTTTGTAAATTATGTTATTTTTTAACTGAATTAAACAAATCCTATGGGCAATAGAGATTTATTTTAAGTATAGGAATATGTCATTAATTATCGGTGATACTCTAAAAGTTAAGAGCATCGGACTTCCACTACAACCACAACATCCCAATAGTTCCTGCCATCTCAACATCATACGAGTCACCGCTTTCAATATTAAATGTGAAAGCACCATTGGATACTGACAAACTCATTTTCTTTCAGGATGATGTATGGAAACCAGACGTGGCTTTAAAGAACTCCTACGTAGACTACAAACAACTGGGTGTTTCGACCCTAAATGTATTCGTAGACTCTGCAGGAAAAGTGGAGTGGAATCCGTTTCATGTGTGTATTATATACAGTTATCAGATTTTAAATGGCAAACTGTTAGTTGAGGAGTTGACAAAGCAGCCTTGAATTTAGTGTTTAAATTAAAAAATAAAATATTTCCAGTGGGTTTATATTGTCCCAGATAAAAACCTGGTGGGCGGGACTTGAAGACCATCAATACCACATTCTCACAACTTACATTGTACGTCCATCTCTCCGCACCAAACGAAGAAAATATACAGCTTTATCGTGTTTCCAACAAGTTCAATGTGTTATTTGAACGTAACGTTGCCTTAACATAACGTAATCGTTGTTTTGGATGTTTTCCAACTTCGAAACTCATTTAAAATGACGAAGGACGTGACGTCAGAGGTTTTTTATATCTTTTTCAAAAACTGATCAATAGCCAATCAGCATTGAGTATTTTCATAAACCATGTTAGATTAGTCACTGGAGATTTCAATCAGGTTTTCTGCCAAGTCACTGAGTACTTACTTTGTGGCTTTACTTTTTTAAAATATTATATATACATGATCATTTATGTGTTTTACTTATATTGCCTATTTAAGCTGCCTTGTTTGTTAGAGATTATAACCTTGCGGGGATTTACACTGTCCAGTTTATTGGGATGACAATAGGATAAGAGCGGGGTTTGGTGCTCCCTAGAACCTGATTTAAAAACCCTTGGCTTCTTTTGACCGTGTCAAGGCGGTAGCCAATAGTCAACCCCTTTGTGTTTGTGATTATTTTGTCTTTTATTCAACTTTAAAGCGGTTCTTTGTTTCTGTGTGTGTTTGTGGTTGACTGTCGTCCTTGAATGCTACTTTTCCTGTTCGAGTTTTATATCTACTTTTAATACACGCACTCATTGCTAGTACATATACTAAAGGAAAAAATACTGCACACTTAACTCCATTTAATATTCGATAGAATTCCCAAGACATGTTTAAAAAAAAAGGGTTGTAACTCGTTAGAGAAAGGACAACAACACCGTGTCGTTTCATACTTTACAACCACAGTATTCTTTGTAACACGAAATGCATAAACTTTTAGGTTGACCGCTTTAAAAATCTGAGCCATCACAATTTAGTACTGTTTTTAATGTAAAGAGATTGCACAATTTTACTCACCACTAGACCGTGCCAAGGCGTCATGCACGTTTGCCGCAAACAGTAATTCGATTCATCCAGTATTTCCTGAGATTTTATCGTCCGTCAAATATTTAAAAAAGCATACCTGAATCGAGTATTTATTGATAATCTTTTGCTGTGAAACCCATCAGAAAGTGACGTGATTCCGCCACACATTATAAAAATAACACATAATTAACAGATTAACCGACGTAACGAAGTGTTAACATTGAATTTCACCTAAAATAACCAAGTACTAAATAACATTCAACAGATTCTAGTTCTCCCTTGATTTTTATATACACCTCCCTTCGATACATACATACATGATTATCTACAATCAATTGAAGAGAAGAAGAGATTATAGTTGTATGTGTCTAATCAGTAATGTTCCTTTCATTACCATATCCTAGTAATATACTTTTCATATATGTAAGACTAATGTTCCATTAGTTCACTTAATTAGTTTTGTCATACTTGATACGTGTCTCTTAAGTCAAAATTGACTGGCCCTTTCAATAGGTGTGACACTATAATAAACACACACTTTACTTTTACTTGAATGAGAAATGTAAAGATCGATGAAAAATTATTTATTAAATTATATGGAAAGTAACAAAGTGGCTGGATAAAAAAATGCCCTGATACATAGTTAACCGAGATCAGAGATCAGGAATAAACAACACAGTTAATGTTCAACACCCTTGAATTTGTATATAACAACACTATATGAAAGTAGGGATATAACAACACGATCTGAGTGTAAAAATGTACGTGCATTTATTAACCAGACCATAATTAAATTTATGTTTGTTTGCCCGGTTTGCCCGGTCCAACAATAGCCCGGTTTGCGCGGTCCAACAAAAGCCCGGTTTGCCCGGTCCAACAAAAGCCCGGTTTGCCCGGTCCAACAAAATCACCCCGACTACAAACTTTTTCAACTAAAATTTGATAATTTATTTTTCAGTCGTGTGCTGTTGCCGTCAGGTCGCTCAGTGTCCAGTTAAGAGCAAATAGCGCTTTGTTCCTCGATACAATTAATATCAGTATATCCCATAATAGTGTTCAAAGTCTACATATATATTTTAACATTGCCTTCTCAATCCCCTACCTGGTCAAACTTGAATAGCCCTTTGACAGTGAAAAAACAGACAGTGTTTCCTCTTTATCTTTATTAATTTGGTTTACTGATTGTTTTAGATAGGAATGTTATGTACATAGTTACGATTTTCAGCATTGCAATACCACACACCCAGTGTTCTAAAGTCATCTTTAATAAGTACAAAAGTAGTGGTTTTAGTCTTAACAAACAGTTAAACTTTAAACAGCATTCACAAAATAATCTGATATACATGGAAGAAAAAAAATATAATTGTTCTACCTACCTACCCATTTGAAAAAATTAAGGTCGGGTTTGGGCAAACTAAGATATTTTAAGTGTGGCCCCAGCTGTTCACAACAAAGGAGTAACTCATAGTTGCATAATTGCAGCTGTTAACTCATTGGCAAGACATTATATATGTATAAAAGGAACGAAATATGTGAGCATGTGAGGAATGCATTGGCTTCTATTTCTTAATTTACAGGTTTTCCAGTCCACTTGCTCTATGGATATAACTCGCTTTCCATTTGATGTCCATACATGCGAACTCAAGTTTGTCGCATGGAGTTATTCAAAAGATGAGGTAAGTTTTAAATTATAATAGAAACATTTAAATACAATAAACTAGTAATGTGTATATTTGACACGGAATGCACACTAAAGATTTCAGCGAAAAACGTAAAATTTGACGGAAAAAAGGGCCGTTACTCCGGTAATACAAGGTCGATTTTGACGCCGAATCGATATGCACATCTTGACATCATAGATAAGCATCCTGTAAACTTTCGAAATATACAGAGGAAAAATAAAAAGTACCCATTTTTCTTACCCTTATTATATAGCCAGCAAAACAGGAATTAATAAATGATGTAGATAGAATAATTAGATCTACCACCACCAATAACCCAAACAAAATATTTTTTTTGAAAAGTTCAGTACAGAAGGGAGTTATCCCCCTTTTCCTTAAACCATGCATTTTTGGTAAAAACACATAAAATCTACAAACATTGCCTCAATTCGTCCAAGACAATATTCTCTATATGTAACTTTCGAAAAAAAATCACAGAAAAACACAACACCGATTGTGGTTTCCATCCATAACAGAGTATTACTTGGCAATATTTTAAACTGTTTAAAGTAATATTTAGTACTCAGTGAAGTGTGCGTAAAAACATAAAACATTGTTTAATAAAAGCTCTGTTCAAGCTGTGCTACGCCCTCACAAACTGGCATATGGCAATACCAGCAAAAAAGGGGGTACTTTTTTTATTTTGGTCAGTATAGTTGAAAACTTTGGGAGGAGATGTTTCACAAACTGAGATAGACACACACAGTTAGATGAACTTTAATAACTGATTTACGTAACACATTCAACTTGTTGCACGAAGAGCAAAATAAGAAAGGTGTGGTAGGGAAAATCATCAGCAGTTACTGAGTTCCTTTTGTACTGAGATTAGTGTACTGGTCGAAAATGAGGGACGATTTTGTTTAGTTAAATAAACCGTCAGTTTGTCTTACGTTTCATATGCATACCATCTTCGGGAAGGCTAAAGCTTTCGTACTATTGACATGGTCTGCTCAACCCGGGCTAGAGGAACGGTAGGACTGATAATGCAGATGACCGAGACTGCAATAATGTTTGTATTTATCTTGTTTGGCGATTTCCAAATTTCTCCTTTCATATTCTTTTTAGGTTGACATGCAGAGTGGAGACAAGGGCATAGAATTAACCGATTATGAATCTAATTCAGAATGGGATATCATTGATATTGGTTGGAGAGTGGTTGAGGAATCAGGTGAAGCATCTATGATATTTACCCTAACAATAAAGCGAAAAGCCCTGAATGACATTCTGTCCATTGTTATGCCAATCGTCATGTTAGCGATTCTCAACTTATTCGTTTTTGTTTTACCGTGCGATAGTGGCGAAAAAGCAAGTTACGCAATTACAGTTTTCTTGACCTTTGCTGTGTATCTGACAATCGTTTCTACCACATTGCCGAAAAACTCAGATTCGGTCGCCATCTTTTCCGCGTACGTCATTATTCAGACGATCCAGAGCACCATAATCACTCTTGTCGCATTAATAATGATTCGATGTAACACGTTTTCCGAAGACGAACCTGTTCCGAAATGTTTGATTCTGCTGGCGAGATTAGTCACGTGCAAGCCGTGCAAACAGATAGCAGCAAATAGAAAAGTTAATGCTGTTCACGAGACTTTGAAACTCCAAAATGACTATAAAACAGGTGCTCCTGTAAAGAATACTAAGGATGTAAAAGACAGCGCACATACAAACACGACGCTGTATACGTGGAAAATCGTGATCAACGCACTAGACAGAATTTATTTCTGTCTGTTTTCTGTAATTTTCGTAACCTCAACTGTCGTCTGTTTTACTATTGCTTCTACTCCTACATCTTAGATGGCTAGAGCAAACAAGAGTGGTTATACATCTGTAATTATAAAGTCACAAGTGCAAAAGCAGAGTTAAACCTGCTAGCGGTTAAACTATCGGAGTCATCGTTTTAGAATATTTCTCCGTTGAAATTCCTAAATAAGAGATCAAACATTAATTATATTTTAGGGCAGAAAATGTCATCAAACATTGTTTTCGTATTGGAAAACGGTATGCATGCATCCCGTTTCAAGGTATGCATGCTTCCCATTTCAATGTGCAAAACGTTCGGTATTTTAGTCTTGATCATCTTCGACGCTTGATTGTAAATACAAACGTCTTGACCCTTTGTGTAGAAAAAAATTTAAACCGGAAACACGTGTCTGTTAATTATGTTTTTATTATTTTTGACCTTTCAAATTTGTTTCTCGATATAATGATCAAGTCTTCTTCTTTGTTTATTTATTAATTCATTGTCTTTCTGCCGTTCTGTATATCTTCGACAGAAGATGCATCTGTATCAGCCAATCAGAAACGATACTAGAATCTCGGCAAACTTCAAACTTTTTTTAAAAGAACTGTCGCGTCGCAGATGATCTGGACTATCGGAATGTATACGCCTTGTTTATGTTGTTGTTTCTGACAAGAGTGAAGATCTACTGACTGGCAGATACATGAACCGAGACTTACGGGAACATTGTTTTATTAAGGGTTACTACTACCAATCAAAATCACTGTATACATATGAATTAAACATACGTTATAGGGGCACTGCTGCACTTTAATTAACATTTACATGTATACTACGTATACAAATAGTTGGAGATACTATGAAATATATTGTTAAATTATACTGAACAAAAAAGTTTAGCACGACTTGTTAGGGGCATAGATTAAATATATGAACATTGATATAACTGTTTAAATATATTAGAAATGTTGGCTAAGCATGTGATTTTTTTGAATAATTGTGTTATTTTATTATTTCTTAAGCGAAGTATCAGAATTGCCTCCCATATAATAATAACAACTTATTTCATTACTCAAATGTATTGCTTTGAACAAAAAGTTTGGCATTGTCAATAACGACTCATTATGTAATTGTTTAAAAACCGCTGAAATGTGTTCACAAACGATTCTTATTCTCAAATAAAAACATTCCAAATTTCGTAAATTTAAAATTTGGCGTGAATCTTGTACTGTTGGAAATGATGGGTTAAATCTAGAACAATTTGATACTATGGGTTATTCATATATATATATATATATGACCATCATTATACTTATAAGGCCAAATAAAATTATACCTGTGTTTACTGTAACATTGCTGAAAAAAATAGGGTAGGTAGGTAGGCATTTTTTTTTTGGCGAAGTTACATTTAAGGTGGCGATGAGGTTTGATGAATGGGAAAATGTGGTATTTTAAAAACTACAATAGATAACAATAGACAATTGTGTATGTTTTATTGTTTCCCAAAAGGCCTGGTAACAACTGGCTCTTTTCTGAGGGGTAAAACAGTTTTAAATAGTTTCCGCAAGTCCGGAAGAGGGTAAGCTACAACAGCAGCACAATGAGCACATGATTCCGATTTTATATATCCAGGTGGCCTGGAACTCTGGGCATTTACCAACCTGTTTGTGGTACTTGTCAAACAATTCAACAATCGATTCTTTATGGAGAGTGCACGCCATAACATTGAGCGCTTTCATGTGCTGGCATTTTTGAAACTGTATATCCAAAACAGCACTGAGAGACGCCATTTTGACTGTTTTATACCTATAAACCGTGTACCGTAAAATTCACACATAGTCAAAACTGCTCCGCGAAATTGAAAATTGCACCGTGATCGCTTGAACATTATTATTTTTCAATATGTTTTATTTATTTATTTTTTCAAAAAAAAAAAAGGGAGTCGGAGTCGGGGCGGGTGGGTGGGTGGGTGGGGGTTTGGGTAGGGGGAAGGGGAGGAGTTGCAGAGGGTCGGTCGGGTTACAGTAAACTCAGGTATACTTTTATTTAGCATTCGGGTTACAGTAAACTCAGGTATACTTTTATTTAGCATTCGGGTTACAGTAAACTCAGGTATACTTTTATTTAGAATTCGGGTTACAGTAAACTCAGGTATACCTTTATTTAGCATTCGGGTTACAGTAAACTCAGATATACTTTTATTTAGCATTCGGGTTACAGTAAACTCAGATATACTTTTATTTAGAATTCGGGTTACAGTAAACTCAGGTATACCTTTATTTAGCATTCGGGTTACAGTAAACTCAGATATACTTTTATTTAGCATTCGGGTTACAGTAAACTCAGATATACTTTTATTTAGCATTCGGGTTACAGTAAACTCAGGTATACTTTTATTTAGCATTCGGGTTACAGTAAACTCAGGCATACTTTTATTTAGCATCCGGGTTACAGTAAACTCAGGTATACTTTTATTTAGCATTCGGGTTACAGTAAACTCAGGTATACTTTTATTTAGCATTCGGGTTACAGTAAACTCAGATATACTTTTATTTAGCATCCGGGTTACAGTAAACTCAGGTATACTTTTATTTAGCATTCGGGTTACAGTAAACTCAGGTATACTTTATTTAGCCTAATGCCTATTAATGCTGCCTAGTTGGCAAGAGAATATATCCTAGTGGGCATTGTTTTTATTTACACTGTCCAGATTTATTGGGGTAACAATAGGGGAAGACTGACCGTTCCAAGGCGTTTGCAGTGTCGCAGACTTCTTTTCCTTTGTAATTGTTGTTTGTTTTGTATGCGTGTTGTTGGTTGACTATGTTCTGTGAATGCTGCTTTTCTTGTTCGACTTTTATAGCTACTTTTAAATCTAGAGCAAATGGACATTATGGGTTAAAGCAAGAACAATGGGAAAGTAATGGTCACATCTAGACCAATTGGCAAACAATTGAATTGAATTGAATTTGGGTTTTAAGGCGCACCAACACATGAAAGGTTATATGGCGCCTAACAGGAATGAACATCCCACGCTCATCCTCCATGTACATCGAGATAAAATATGAAGAACGGGCCTAGAACCGTCTCACCCTGAACTGCAGAGTTGCTGCAAATTCTATTGTAGACACTCCATTTACGATGGAGCCACGTTATTGTTTTTCTGCCACTGCTCTAGTGATATGAGCGATATGGCACTTGAAACAATGCAGTGGTCATGATGAAGACCTTTAATGAGCATGAACAAAAAATGATAAAAATTAACATGAATTTGGGGGTGGGGGTTCTACCCCTCTGCCTTCCCCTCCAACGGGATCTGCAGTGGCCCTATTCTTTGCCCCGTTTGGTTACGGGGCTAAACAATGCGTTAACTGTTGTTGTATGCATTTAATAAATATATATCTCAACACTGTTGTGTATTTATACATGAACATATGTTCTGTAATATCCAGTCACTACATTAACAATTCACTGGAAATATTTAGTTTAAAGACGGGTTATTCCAGATATATGTCTAACGACAACCAGAATTCTTCCCCACAAATAAATATGTATTCTTTTTAGCACTTTTTTTTGCAACGTTAGGAGAATAAGCATTGCGCATTGCGCATTCCGCATTGTAACGTATGCAACGTTAGGAGAGCAAGCAAAGCAATGCGAAAGATTTCAGATGTGTGCGTTATTTTCACATTTTAGGGGTATAAGAATAGAAATAGAACATCGCTTACGGTGAATTATCTATAATATGTCACGGTTTGTCGTTCAATTGTAAACAATAATTTCACTCGCCCGTGATATATTAAACGATAATTCACAGTTAACGATGTTCTATTTCTTAATTAAATTTCTTTTTTTTCTTTTTTTATTATATTTTTATTTTTTTAATTTTTTTTATTTTTTTTATTTTTTTTATTTTTTTATTTTTATCATTCAGATCGCCTCGAGTGTATTTAACATTAACTGACTTATAATATAAGTTTATTAAATTAATGTACTATTATAACAGTGGACCAAGAGGACCTGTATCGCTCTAATTACTGCAGATGTCGTTTTTATTTAGTTTTATTAATTAACTACTTAATATATGCCCTGGTTTGCAGGAAACTGCACGCATCATATGGTAAAAACAAGGCCAATGTGGAGAGAAACTCGGCCAATATGAGAAAACTCGGCCAATATGAAATTCAAGCAATCTGATTGGATAAGCCAACAAGGCCAATATGACCAAGGCTTTGTTTTCTTTAAGGACGCCATTTTGAAGAGAACACACAACGTCGCAGCTATGTTCGCCTTTGTAATGTAGACAATCAAAATAATTAAGGTTTGATTATTTGTAAATTTGTAAAATGGTTACATCGACTTCGCTGAAATATAGCTATTATCACGTTCGTGTGTGATTATTCAACGCGCCATCGAGCGGTAACAGTGGAAGATTTATTTAAATCAGATACTTGTTATTAAATGTTATATTGAACATATACCTCTAGTTTTTTTCTTACCTGTAAATGATATTTAAAACATAGGAATAAAGAGAGATATTAAGTAGTAAATTAATAAAAATGTCATTAATTAAATGTTTTCATATTGGCCCAGTTATTAGTCCTCGGACTGTCATATTGGGCCGCGGCGTTCGGCCTTGGGCCAATATGACAGTCCTTGGACCAATAACAGGGCCAATATGAAAACACTTAATTAATAACATCATATTATCAAATGTTGTTACAATAGCATTGTACATTTGAAGAAGCCTCATGACGAACTTGCAAAAAGTAATTATTAATTAGTCAAGGGCCATAATAACACACTTTTAACCGATTCTTATTCATTTGAGCTAATTTGTATTTTTAGGATTTAATAGTCTAGATTATTACAAGCATGTCTGAAGAAAAATAAAAGACAATATATGTGGTGTGTCTTAATAAAAAGATTTTGTTTAAAGTCTGTTTCCCCTGTTTCTATATACAAAGGGCGGAGGGCTTATTCTTCGAATCGGTGACTTCATTTGGACAAACTAGTGAGTCTAGAATATGCTGATCGTTTCAGAAATTCTAAAAAGAACTGTCAAAACATACCCAAAAGTGTTTTCCCTATAAACCTCTATATTTAAACAATGAATTCCCGTGCGCGGACGAGGATCATTTTAACCCCGTTTCATTTGAACAAAATCGATATAAAAATCAATTCTGAAAATAAAAATTGGAGAAATATGTACAATGATCCTTGAGAAGATTCATTTACAGTTGTCCCTTTATTTCTCGAAATACAAATTCTGCACCTCCAGGACGGAGACATTTGACTTCAGGGACTTCATCTAAACATACGTAATTGTCTAGAGTATACTGATTATTTCTGGAGGAAAGAAATTGTCACAATATGCACATTTCTTTTAAGAAGATCCCCATCGATATTTTGTTTGTATAAATTAAACAAACTTGTAAACATACGTTGCCAGGATGAAAAAGAAATGTCACAGTAAGTGACTAATGCCCCCGAAGTGACCTTTGACCTGTAGGTGGGACCTTGATCTTGAAGCCACGGACCTGGATTATGTGTGCGACACGTCGTCTGGTTGTGGTGAGCACTTGTGCCAAGTTAATTGAAAATCCGTCCAGGAATGCCAGAGTTATTGACCGGAAACGATTTGACTTTTGACCTCAAAGTGTGACCTTGACCTTGGAGCCACGGACAGGGATTTTGTGCGCAACATGTCGTCTTGTGGTGAGGAATGCCAGAATTATTGACCGGACATGAATTGACCTTTGACCTCTAAGTGTGACCTTGACCTTGGAGTCATGGACCTGGATTTTGTGCGCGACACATTGTCTTGTTGTGGTGAGCACTTGTGCCAAGTTATTTGAAAATCCGTCCAAGAATGATAGTTATTGACCGGACACGATTTGAGATTTGACCTCTAAGTGTGGCCTTGACCTTGGAGCCACGGACCTGGATTTCGTGAGCAACATGTCGTCTTGTTGTGGTGAGCAATTGTGGCAAGTTATTTGAAAATCCGTCAGGAATGCCAGAGTTATTGACCGGACAGGATTTGACATTTGACCTCTAAGTGTGACCTTGACCTTGAAGCTACGGACCTGGGTTTTGTGCGCGACATGTTGTCTTATTGTGGTGAGCACTTGTGCCGAGTTATTTGAAAATCAATCCATGAATGTCGGAGTTATTAACCGGACACGAAAGCACGGATCTGGATTTCATGCGCGACAATTGTGGCAAGTTATTTGAAAATCCGTCCAGGAATGCCAGAGTAATTGACCGGACAGGATTTGACCTTTCACCTCTAAGTGTGACGTTGACCTTGGAGCCGCGGACCTGGGTTTTGTGCGTGACACGTCGTCTTGTTGTGGTTAGTACTTGTCCCAAGTTATTTGAAAATCCGTCCAGGAATGCCAGAGTTATTGAAAGGACACGATTTGACATTTGACCTCTAAGTATGACCTTGACCTTGGAGCCACGGACCTGGGTTTTGTGCGCGATATGTCGTCTTGTTGTGGTGAGCATTTGTGCCAAGTTATTTGAAAATCTATCCATGAATGTCGGAGTTATCAACCGGACACGAAAGCACGGATCTGGATTTTATGCGCAACACGTCGTCTTCTGGTGAGCAATTGTGCCACGTTATTTGAAAATCTGTCCATTATTGTCAGAGTAATTAAGCGGACACGATTGTACAGACAAACGAAGGGACTGACGGACAGACGGACAGTGCGACTAATATATGCCAACCTTCTGGGGCATAAAATGTGTTCAGAATTGGCCTAGCTGTTTCTGAGAAAAAGTCGTTTATAGCAAATGTTAATATTGTCCAGAATTTACCCTATACATCTAATTACAAATAAATATTGAACACAAACACGAGAGAAAAGTAGCATATTCGGTTTTATTGAGCATGTTCACTAGAGGTAATCTAAGGTGCAACTCATAATTTTCCATTGCAGAGATGTTGAGATTTTATATATTTTCAGTAGGTGATAACATTTGTGTTACTCAGTTTTAATCCTTAGGTTCTATAGTAAAATAAAAATCTTTGACAGAGTAAAAAGACGATAATTTTCAATATTTTGATTTTGAAAGATACATATACTGAATCAATTTACATGAATGTGCATGAACTATGCAGAGTTTTAAAAGAATCACACTGTAGATACCTTAATTTTAACAGTAAACTTGGTTGAACGTCAAGGATAAACACCGAGTTTATCACCTACCAGAATGTATTGGTATGTCTTATTTCTGGTCAATGAGTGGTCCGTTTTTTTGATGATGCTCTATAAAAATTATGGACACCTTTCACGCCCACTAGTACCAGCCTAAGTAATAAGTAATATTCTACTATTAAGTCACACAGATTGGGTTAAACGATGACAAAGGAACAGTAAGTAATAACAGTTCTTCTTTTGATAATCTAGCATCTAGCAATTAAGTATGAATTCTCGGTATAAAACAGACGAGACTAAGGAAAAGTGTCGTACATAATGACACGCCTAATCAGAATATGCGTACTACACACATAAACTGGTAGACAACAGAGTGTAAGTAAAGATATCCCCACCATGCTATATCTTGTAATAAACAAGGCAGCAATAGAAGCAAAATATGCGTCACTGCACACAAACTGGTAGACAACAGGGGAATGTAAGTAAATAAAGCCCCACCAGGCTATATCTTGTAATAAACAAGGCAGCAATAGAAGCTAAATTTGCGTCACCATAAACTGGTAGACAACAGGAGAATGTAAGTAAATAAAGCCCCACCAGGCTATATCTTGTAATAAACAAGGCAGCATTAGAAGCTAACTTTGCGTCACCATAAACTGGTAGACAACAGGAGAATGTAAGTAACTAAAGCCCCACCAGGCTATATCTTGTAATAAACAAGGCAGCAATAGAAGCTAAATTTGCGTCACCATAAACTGGTAGACAACAGGAGAATGTAAGTAAATAAAGCCCCACCAGGCTATATCTTGTAATAAACAAGGCAGCATTAGAAGCTAAATTTGCGTCACCATAAACTGGTAGACAACAGGAGAATGTAAGTAAATAAAGCCCCACCAGGCTATATCTTGTAATAAACAAGGCAGCATTAGAAGCTAAATTTGCGTCACCATAAACTGGTAGACAACAGGAGAATGTAAGTAAATAAAGCCCCACCAGGCTATATCTTGTAATAAACAAGGCAGCAATAGAAGCTAAATTTGCGTCACCATAAACTGGTAGACAACAGGAGAATGTAAGTAAATAAAGACCCACCAGGCTATATCTTGTAAAAAACAAGGCAGCAATAGAAGCAAAATAATTATTATGGCAGAGTGTGGCATGATAAGTATGGCAGTATGTGGCACAATGAATATGGCAGAGTGGGGCATAATAAATATGGCAGAGTGTGGTATGATGAATATGACAGAGTGTGGCATGAGGAAATATGGATGAGTATGGCAGAGTGTGTCATGGTGAGTATGGCAGAGAGTGGCATAATGAATAAGGCAGAGTGTGGCATGATGAGTGTGGCAGAGTGTTGCATGATAAGTATGGCAGAGTGTGGTATAATGAATATGACAGAGTGTGGCATTATAAATATGGCATAGTGTGGCACAATGAATGTGGCAGAGTGTGGCATGATGAATATGGCACAGTGTGGCATGAGGAAATATGGATGAGTATGGCAGAGTGTGTCATGGTGAGTATGGCAGAGAGTGGCATAATGAATAAGGCAGAGTGTGGCATGATGAGTGTGGCAGAGTGTTGCATGATAAGTATGGCAGAGTGTGGTATAATGAATATGACAGAGTGTGGCATTATAAATATGGCATAGTGTGGCACAATGAATGTGGCAGAGTGTGGCATGATGAGTATGTCATAGTCTGGCACAATGGATATGTCAGAGTGTGGCATGATGAGTATGGCAGAGTGTGGCATGATGGTTATGACATAGTGTGGCACAATGAATATGTCAGTGTGTGGCATAATGAATATGGCAGAGTGTGGCATGATGAGCATGGCAGAGTGTGGCACAATCAGAGTGTGACACATTGAATATGGCATGATGAATATGGCAGACTGCGGCATGATGAGTATGTCAGCGTGTGGCATGATGAGTATGGCCGAGTGTGGTACGATGAATATGTCATTGTGTGGCATAATGAATATGGCAGTGTACTGCATGATGAATATGGCAGAGTGTGATGAGTATGGCTGAATGTGGCATAATGAGTATGGCTGATTGTGGCATAATGAATATGGCAGAGTGTGACACGAGGAGTATGTCAGACGGCGGAATAATGAATATTGCAGAGTGTGATGAGCATGGCTGAGTGTGGCATAATGAGTATTGCAGATTGTGGCATGATGAGTATGGCAGCGTGTGGCACAATGAGTATGGCAGACTGTGGCATGATGAGTATGACAGAGTGTGGCATTATGCATAAGGCAGAGTGTGATGAGTATGGCAGAGTGTGGCATACTGAATATGGTAGAGTGTGATGAGTATGGCTGAGTGTGGCATAATGAGTATGGCAGATTGTGGCATAATAAATATGGCAGAGTGTGGCATGATGGGTATGGCAGAATGTGGCATGATGAGTATGGCAGAGTGTGTCATCATGAATACGACAGGGTGCGGCATTATGAATATGGCATAGTTTGGCAGGATGAGTTTGTCAGAGTGTGGCACAATGGATATGTCAAAGTGTGGCATAATGAGTATGGCAGAGTGTGGCATGATGAGTTGACAGAGTATGGCATGTTGAATATGACAGAGTATGGCATGATGGGTATGACATAGTGTGGTACAATGAATATGTCAGTGTCTGGCATAAAAAAGATGGCAGAGTGTGGCATGATAGTATGGCAGAGTGTGGCACAATGAAAATGGCAGAGTGTGGTGCATTGAATATGGCAGCGTGTGACATGCCATAATAAATACTCCAGGTGTGGCATAATGAATATGACAGAGTATGGCATAATGAATATGGCAGAGTGTGGCATGATGAATATGTCAGAGTGTGGCACAATGAGTATGGCAGAGTGGGGCACGATGAATATGGCAGTGTGTTGCATAATGAATATGGCAGAGTGTGATGAGCATGGCTGAGTGTGGCATAATGAGTATTGCAGATTGTGGCATGATGAGTATGGCAGCGTGTGGCACAATGAGTATGGCAGACTGTGGCATGATGAGTATGACAGAGTGTGGCATTATGCATAAGGCAGAGTGTGGCATAATGAATATGGCAGAGTGTGATGAGTATGGCAGAGTGTGGCATGGTGAATATGGCAGAGTGTAGCATGGTGAGTATGGCAAAGTGTGGCATACTAAATATGGCAGAGTGTGATGAGTATGGCTGAGTGTTGCATAACGAGTATGGCAGATTGTGGCATAATGAATATGGCTGAGTGTGGCATGATGGGTATGGCAGAGTGTGGCATAATGAGTATGGCAGAGTATGGCATAATGAATATGGCAGAGTGTGGCATGATGAATATGGCAAAGTGTGGCATGATGAATATGTCAGAGTGTGGCACAATGAGTATGGCAGAGTGTGGCACGATGAATATGGCAGTGTGTTGCATGATGAATATGGCAGAGTGTGATGAGTATGGCTGAGTGTGGCATAATGATTATGGCAAATTGTGGCATAATGAATATGGCAGAGTGTGGCATGAGGAGTATGTCAGAGAGTGGAATAATGAATATGGCAGCGTGTGATGAGCATGGCTGAGTGTTGCATAATGAGTATGGCAGATTGTGGCATGGTGAGTATGGCAGAGTGTGGCATACTGAATATGGCAGAGTGTGATGAGTATGGCTGAGTGTTGCATAACGAGTATGGCAGATTGTGGCATGGTGAGTATGGCAGAGTGTGGCATACTGAATATGGCAGAGTATGATGAGTATGGCTGAGTGTTGCATAATGAATATGGCAGAGTGTGGCATGATGAATATGTCAGAGTGTGGCACAATGAGTATGACAGAGTGTGGCACGATGAATATGGCTGTGTGTTGCATGATGAATATGGCAGAGTGTGATGAGTATGGCTGAGTGTGGCATAATGAGTATGGCAAATTGTGGCATAATGAATATGGCAGAGTGTGGCATGAGGAGTATGTCAGAGAGTGGAATAATGAATATGGCAGCGTGTGATGAGCATGGCTGAGTGTGGCATAATGAGTATGGCAGATTGTGGCATAATGAATATGGCAGAGTGTGGCATGGTGAGTATGGCAGAGTGTGGCATACTGAATATGGCAGAGTGTGATGAGTATGGCTGAGTGTTGCATAACGAGTATGGCAGATTGTGGCATAATGAATATGGCTGAGTGTGGAATGATGGGTATGGCAGAGTGTGGCATGATGAGTATAGCAGAGTGTGTCATGATGAATATGACAGGGTACGGCAATATGAATATGGCATAGTGTGGCAAGATGAGTTTGTCAGAGTGTCGCACAATGGATATGGCAGAGTGTGGCATGATGAGTACGGCATAGTGTGGCATAATAAATATGGCAGAGTGTGGCATGATGAATATGTCAGAGTGTGGCACAATGAGTATGGCAGAGTGTGGCACGATGAATATGGCTGTGTGTTGCATGATGAATATGGCAGAGTGTGATGAGTATGGCTGAGTGTGGCATAATGAGTATGGCAAATTGTGGCATAATGAATATGGCAGAGTGTGGCATGAGGAGTATGTCAGAGAGTGGAATAATGAATATGGCAGCGTGTGATGAGCATGGCTGAGTGTTGCATAATGAGTATGGCAGATTGTGGCATGGTGAGTATGGCAGAGTGTGGCATACTGAATATGGCAGAGTGTGATGAGTATGGCTGAGTGTTGCATAACGAGTATGGCAGATTGTGATGAGCATGGCTGAGTGTGGCATAATGAGTACGGCAGAGTGTGGCATGGTGAATATGGCAGAGTGTGGCATGGTGAGTATGGCAGAGTGTGGCATACTGAATATGGCAGAGTGTGATGAGTATGGCTGAGTGTTGCATAACGAGTATGGCAGTTTGTGGCATAATGAATATGGCTGAGTGTGGAATGATGGGTATGGCAGAGTGTGGCATGATGAGTATAGCAGAGTGTGTCATGGTGAATATGACAGGGTACGGCATTATGCATATGGCATAGTGTGGCAAGATGAGTTTGTCAGAGTGTCGCACAATGGATATGGCAGAGTGTGGCATGATGAGTACAGCATAGTGTGGCATAATGAATATGGCAGAGTGTGGCATGATGAGTATGGCAGAGTATGGCACAATGAATTTGGCAGAGTGTGGCATGATGAATATGGCAGAGTATGGCATGATGAATATGACAGAGTGTGGCATAATGAGTATGGCAGGGTGTGGCATGATGGGTATTGCAGAGTGAGGTACAATGAATATGTCAGAGTGTGGCATGATGAATTTGGCAGAGTGTGGCATGATGAGTATGGCAGAGTTTGATACAATGAATATGTCGGAGTGTGGTATGATGAATATGACAGAGTGTGGCATAATGAGTATGGCAGGGTGTGGCATGATGGGTATGGAAGAGTGAGGTACAATTAATATGTCAGAGTGTGGCATAATTAATATAGCAGAGTGTGGCATGGTGAGTATGGCAGAGTCTGGCATAATGAAAATGACAGAATGCAGCACAATGAATATGGCAGAGTATGGCAAAATGAATATAGCAGAGTCTGGCATGATGTGTATGGCAGGGTGTGGCATAATGAATATGGCAGAGTGTGGCATGAGGAGTATGGCAGCTTGTGGCATAATGAATATGGCAGAGTGTGGAATGATGAATATGGCAGGGTGTGGCATGATGAGTATGGCAGAGTGTGGTGCAATAAATAGTCCAGAGTGTGGCATAATGAATATGGCAGAGTGCAACATGATGAGTATGGCAGTGCATGGTATAAAGCAACCCACAACCAAAATGTAAACCCATGACCTCATGCTGAATAAATAACAAAAATATTTAAATAATAAAATAAACAATCAAACAGGGAACAATAATAACAAGAGGGCCAAACTGGCCCTGAATCGATCACCTGAGGTGTGGTGAAAAAAATGTCCACTCGCAAATGGTGATTGAAGATGTTTTTAAGTCTTTCCTTATGTAAGTCTATGTAAAAACATGCAAAACCTCTACATACAAACGTTGGACCGAGTGGTTGCAGCCATCTTTAACACCAGGGACTTCAAATGAGCGAATTTGATAGACAACTAGAGAACAAGAGGACCTGTGGATGCTTTACAAGATAAAATGACTCTTATATCAAGGGATTTCATCATTAAATTCCTTTCAATACCTTTTTATAAGTGCTAAACACAACAACACCTTCAACTGAAATTTAAACCCACAACTCCATACTAACAATTTAAAAGAAGATTTTTTAAGTTTTCCCTACATAAGTCTTTGTAAAACATGCAACATCTTTATATACAAACTTTAGACAATTAACAAAAGAAACAACGCATCCAATCAGGAAACAATAATAAAAATGAAGAATTAAAAATAAATATAAAAACAAAAAGTTTATCTACCTCCAGTGAGATTTGAACTAACGGCCCTAGCTTCCCAGTGTACAAGAAGTAATTCAAAGATTTTTCTATGGTGGCCATCTTGGATGTCACGTTTAACTTATTTTAATAAATTTGAAAAACATTCATCCAGGGATCATCCATGTGTAGTTTGGTCAAAATTGACCAAGCTGTTGCTGAGAGGACGATTGTTTGAAGATTATATACTCAGTTGCAAAAAACGGACACTTTGAAAACTTTACACCCTATCCTGTATCAAGCGACAGTCCCTTAATGATTCGACCTATTGAAAAACAAATGACAACATGATATTGGTAATGGAATGAGAAACTTTGATACCAAACATGACATATTCATTTTGGAATTTGTCAATTTAATTCTAAACAAACTTTATGCTATTAAATTTAAACAAAACTCAGTGTTCACTTTCTTTTGCAACTGAGTATACCTATATGTCTATGTAAAACATGCGACTCCTGAGGAGGGGCCAAATCAGACCCCATGATCACCATTTGAACAAGCTAATTGGTAGAGGACCATAAGCTTATAGTAAATGCAAAATATTAAACCTCTGGATCTTGTAGTTTTAGAAGAATATTTTTAAGTATTTCCCCCATACAAGTCTATGTAAAACAAGCGTCACCATTTGAAAAAACGCAAAACATTAAACCTCTGGATCTTGTAGCTTCAGAAGATTTTTTTTAAGTTTTCCCTTTATAAGTTTTTTGTAAAAATATGCAAAATCTTTATATAAAAACTTTAGAAAAATTAAACACAAAAAATCTATCCAAACAGGAAACGATAATAAAAATGAAGAATAAAAAACACAAAAAAACACACAAAAAACACAAGAAATTGACATTTGACCTCTAAGTATGACCTTGACCTTGGAGCCACAGACCTGGGTTTTGCGCGCAACACGTTGTCTTGTTGTGGCGAGCACAAGTTATTTGAAAATCCGTCCAAGAATGTCAAAGTTATTAAACGGACATGAAAGCACTTCTGTTTGACCTTTGACCTTTAAGTGTGACTTTGACCTTGGAGCCACAGTCATGGATTTTGCATGCTACATGTCGACTTGTTGTGGTGAGCATTTTACCAAGTTATTTGAAAATCCATCCAGGAATGTCAGAGTTATTGACCGGACACGATTGGACGAACGGACGGACGGACGGTGTGACTACTATATGCTGCCCTTCGGGGGCATAAAAAAAAGTTTACCTCCAGTGGGATTTGAACCGACGGCCCTAGCTTCCCAGTGTACAAGAAGTTATTCAAAGATTTTCTATGGTGGCCATCTTGGATGTCACGTTTAACTTATTTTAACAAATTTGAAAAAGATTCATCTAAGGATCATCCATGTGAAGTTTGGTCAAAATTGACCAAGCTGTTTCTGAGAAGATTGTTAAAAACAACAACCTATGAAAGTCTTTGTAAAACATGTGACCTCTGGGGCAGGGCCAAATGTGACCCAAGGATCACCATTTGAGCAGGCTTGGTAGAAGACCATAAGCTTATAGTAAATGCAAAATATTAAACCTCTGGCTCTTGTAGTTTCAGAGAAGAAGATTTTTTATGTATTTCCCAATAGAATTCTATATAAAACAAGTGACCGCTGGGGCGGGGTCAAATGTATACCCAGGCTCACCATTTGTTCAAACTTGGTAGAGGACCATAAGCTAATAGCAAATGCAAAATATTAAACCTCTGGCTCTCGTAGTTTCAGAGATTTTTTTTTGAAGTTTTTCCCTATACAAGTCTATGTAAAACATGTGACCCCTGGGGCGAGGCCAAATGTGACCCCAGGGTGACCATTTGAACAAACTTGGTAAAGGACCATAAGCTTGTAGTAAATGCAAAATATTAAACCTCTGGTTCTTGTAGTTTCAGAGAAGAAGATTTTTTTTTATATATAAGTATATGTAATACTACAAACCCCGAGGCGGGGCCAATTTTAACCAAGGGTCACCATTTAAACAAGAAGCAGTCTGAGAGACAGTCATATCCCCTGCCACTGTGTTTTTAGCATGGTGAACTTGTTCACCAAGGTTTAGTAACCATGTTTTTTCACGAATCCTAACTACAGCCTCACTGATGAATCGACGCATTGCCTGAAAAGGAAGACCCATATTTTAACAGGTGTTTCTTTTTGTGTAGCGGATAGAAATACGGTAATGTCATTTAGAAATTTCAAATATTTTCTTCTATACATTGTTTAAGTTATATATTGTTTATGTAGCTATTTCATCTATTGTTCCATCGTTTTGCTGTGCTGTCTATAAATAGATCGATCATCATCATCACGTGATCATCACGTGATCTTGCATAAAATGTCCAACAATATATTCATACGCCGTATTGATCTCCTTGGATAGTTTATTGAGATTTGTAACCAGTTAATTTTATAATTTATTTCTCTTGCAAACGCATATCTTCCATCTTTCTTGGAATATATATATTTAAGAACTATACATATATGTTGTGACATGGCCTTTATAGTCTTCATATAATATTTAATAGGTTTGGTCAGTGATGGTTATCGCATAAGCAACTATCCTTTGTAATTCCTTCTCCAATTGCACGCAAAATATGGTACCCTACTGGTACACATCGCCTGTCTATACCTCGATAACACGGACGGTAACCATTCCCGCGCGTCGTCATTACATTATGAATGATATGTGGTCTTTGATTGCTTTATGAATACATGTGTGACAGAACAGAACGCGTGATTGTGCCAAACTGTACCAAAATTGAATCCCATTAGATGAAATTGCGTAGCTTTGACAGAATGGCGGGGAATTTTGCATCTGAGTTCGTCTCAAATAGCTGAGGTCTTCCTCCACCAATTAAACTGGCCGCCATACATAACCTAATTGATATGTTGATAAATGGCGTAAAACACCATGCAAAAAAAACAAAAAAACAAAACGAAACCGGTTTGATGAATCTGGTGCTAGCAATAGTATAGTTCTGTATAGCATTGATTTATTGATAAATATATTATAAATGATCTGAATGAATAAGAAACAATTAGTGATATATAAATACACAATCTGTACCAAAAAAGAGGTGTGTTTCCACTAACAGCTCTAAATAAAATAGGGTAGGTGGGTAGTTTTTGCTTTAAAAAGTTTAGTGTCGGTCGACCGAGGGGAAACACACCTGTTTTTTTTGCCTTATCTCAATAATCTGAGGCCTAAAAAAAAGTTTGCTTCTACTTTTGTGACGCATAGGGATCTGTACAATAAACATTTCTATGTGTTTACCCAATTTATTAGCTTTCGGCCAAAGCTTTCATCAGAATATACATTTACCACTAAACCATTATATTATATCTCAACCCAATGTATTTAAGGAATACATTTTATTTTTTAACATTCATGGCACAGAATAACATCAGGTCACGTGCAAAGTAAGTGAATCCTGAAGGGATTGTTAACTTTGCTCGCGACCTGATGCTATTCATAGTCCCATGAATGTTAAAAAAATAAAATGTATTCGTTATTTTATATTATTATTGTACTCAATCAATACCCCATATGTCCCGTTTCTCAACCATTTTCTTCTCTAAATTGATAAAAATGCAGAATAACACCTATATTTATCACGGCAAATGGGACAGCGTAAACGTTTAGCCTCGCCTTCCTAACCTTTTATGGTATATTCACGTCACACGTCACTTGTTTTTTCTTGTTTTAACTGCGAGTGAAGCAATTAAAATGTGATAATATGGTCAAATGGATGTTTCTAAGTTTGTATGTGTTATAAAAGTATTTACATTAGAAATGTAAATATAAATGAATGAAATTATGTCAGCGTTATCATGAACAAAATAATATATTGAGTAAACATACAGAAATATCTAATAGTCATCAATATTTTGTGAGTGTATTTTTAATGTGGTTTAACTAGTTAACAAGTTAATATAAATTACTTGATAAATAGAAATAAATTGTGAATGCCTGGTCTTTATGAATATTTTAACCCTTGGGTAAATTTTAATATTAAAAGCCTTAATATGTCTTGAAATCATTGACCTTAAATCTGTCCTTCAAACCCTGCAAATGGCAAAACATTATCCGTGACTAATGAACACAAGAACAGCTTTTGATTAGTAATACAGGATTGTCAGGTTTATTAAGTTTATTTACTATTGAATGTTTTATTAATTTAATGAAATAACAATTAATGCATGGAACATTCAATACACACCTTGTTCCAAGCTCCACAAGGTTCTGTTTTAGCCATCCAAAGTCAGAGGGAAAAAAAAAATCAAAAACAAAATCCCTGCCCTTCCTTATTGTTTTAAAGATGTAATCCGAAACAAACACTTTTTTAGGTCTGATCTGTTGTCATTCGTAGCATCATTGGCCAAAGTGTTCTGAATGATCCGTCTTGAATCTGCACGAATCCATCCTGAGGGCAGGATTCGCGGTTTCTCAAATCTTGCTCAGGATTTATCAAAACTGTTGTAAACAAACAGTATGGACTTTGAATCCAGTTCCGGTTTCATTGTAATCAAACACGACCTTATTCTAAGATGCAATTTCATCATAGTTCATCATGCTCTCAGTACCTTCGGTACTTTGATTTCCTATGTAGCTGTAGAACCCATTATTGAGTGATTTTTTAAAGGAAGTTTTATCAGTACACATAAAGCAGAAAGTAAAAGTATAACAATACAAAGGGCAGTAACTCTAATTTCAATTTCAGTTATTGTTACTGCACTTTGCACTTCCTCTCTTTGCACTCTATCATTGTGTGAAGTTTCAGTTCCAGTTCTAAGGTCCTTAGGTTTTAATCTATGCACCCGACAAGAATAATAAGTATAAAATATCAAAGGGCAATAACAGATTCCTTAGTCTTATTTTTGACCGTAAATTAACGTTTATACCACACCTTAAATATTGAAGGCCAAATGCTTTAAAGCTCCTAATTTACTTAAAGATGTTGCAAATACTAATTGGGGAGCACTAATTGGGGACAGATAGAAAAGTAATTTTGCAACTTTATAGATCTCTTATCAGATACAAGCTGGACTACGGCTCAATCGTATATGGATCGACTCGCAAATCATATTTGCAGTCTTGCTCGATCCTACACATAATCAAGGATTACGACTCACCTTTGGTGTCTTTCGTACATCACCAGCCGAAAGTCTATTTGTTGAAGCTATTGAACCATCACTGTTTCACAGAAGGGACAAATTAGCCCTTCAGTATACCATTAAATTACAATACAAACCTTCAAACCCAACTTTCGATACCGTTTTTAACCCTAATTATGAACCGCTTTTTGATCGAAAACCGAAGGCCATTCGACCATTTGGTCTTCATATTAAACCAAAGCTAAGAGACATTGAAATTGACCTAAACTTGATTGCCAAGTACAAAGTACCACAAATTAGACCGTGGACTTTGGAAACACCAACAATTATTTTTGATCTTTGTAATAGTAACAAATCCAGTACAGATCCTACTTTCAAAGCAAAATTTAATGAAATTAAATCGAAAATACAGTAACTTTCAACATATATACACATATGGTTCTAAAGATGGAGATAAGGTAGCTGCAGCAGCTGTTGTCCACAAACACAGCATAAAGAGCTGCCTGCCTGACAAGGCCTCTATCTTTTCAGCTGAACTTAAGGCAAGCCATGTAGGAATACGTGGTAATGATAGAGCTGATAGTGCTGCTAAGGCAGCATTAGATTTACAGACGTCTAATGCCAAATTACCTTACACTGGTTTTAAAAGTTGTATTAACACATATATTCGTAACTCTTGGCAATCTGCTTGGGATTTGTCAGTGAACAATAAACTCCATTCAATTAAACCGTTACTCAGGGAATGGCGTTTTTCAGTAGACCCATTCGTCGAGAAGACGGGCATTTGTTGATTTACATATATACATAGTTTATATTACTACCATATCATCCCTTATTTGTAAATAGTTTTACCGTTATATATTTACATTCATTTTTAATTACTACTTCATTTCTTCATCTTTCATCAGTTTTTGCGCACAATATGACCTTCATTCGTTCATTCATGTTCTGGAGCAAACACAAATTATAAGTATAAACATACAAAGGGCAATACATCTAATTTAAATGAAGACAGAGTTATGCACTTCCTCTCATTGCCCTCTACCATTGTGTGAAATTTCATCGCAGTCCCATTAGTAGTTTTATAGTTATGGAACGGACACAAATTATAAGCATAAAATTACAAAGGGCAATAACTTTAATTTAAATGAATGCAGAGTTATGGTTCTTGCGCTCCGCATGTCCTCTCTTTGCTCGCTATCATTGTGTGATTTTTTTATGCAGTCCTATTAGTAGTTTTCGAGTTACAGAGCGGACACGAATTATAAGTATAAAATTACAAAGGGCAATAACTCCAATTCCAATAGAGACAGAGGTTTGATTCTTATGCTCTGCAAGTCTTCTCATTGCCCTCTATCATTGTGTGAAATTTCATTGCAGTCCCACAAGTAGTTTTCGAGTTATGTAGCGGACACAATTTATAAGTATAAAATTGCAAAGGGCAATAACTCTAATATAAATGAAAGCAGTTATGGTTCTTATGCTCTGCACATCCACTTATTGCCTCTATCGTTGTGTGAAATTTGATTGCAGTCCCATAGTAGTTTTCGAGTTAATGAGCGGACACAAAATGGGACGGATGGACGTACGTATGGACTGAAGATATGTAATATATGAGAGCTCTGTGCCTTGTGGTTTCAGAGAAGAATTTTTAGAGTTTTTTCCTATAGGACTATGAAAAACAATATTGAACAATATACAAACTTTGGACCCCCGTGGCACAGCCATTTGTGACCCCAGGGACTTCATTTAAATAAACTTGATAGTCTAGGCATTGGCGATCATTTTAAAAGAAAAACTGTCGAAATCTGTCCAGCAGGTTTGGAGAAGAAGATTGTTTAAAGTTTCAACCATATATAGTAATGACGGCCATCTTGGATGGTGCTCTGACCGAATTTTAACAAATCTAAAAAGCATTCATCTAATGACCATCTATATGCAGTTTGGTCAAAATTGGCCAGGCGGTTTCAGAGGAGAAATTTTGAAATGTGGACGGATGCCCGGACAGACGAAGGGCGATCCCAATAGGTCAGGGTGATCTAAAAATGAACATTAAAATAAACTAATTTTTTTACCTCCAGTGGATTTGAATTTAATTGAATGTTGTTTAACGGCACATCAATACAGCATATGTTATTAAGAGCCGCCCCAGAGAGAGGGGAAGGATACATAGGAATCCGGGAACCATGTCCTACTCTTATTATTAAATAGATTCCTATGGTTCTTTAACGTGCTTGGAGGATAGACCGATACACGGGACCGCCAGGTTTACGTCCCCATCCGACGGACGAGGCTAAGGGAAAGTGTCTTGCCAAAGAACACACCGACGAAACTCAGTGGCACCACGGAGGATTGAACCCGGGGCCTCCAGTGGATTTGAATCCACAGCCCTAGGTTCCCAGGTACATGAAGTAATTAAAATATTTTTTCTATGGCGACCAACCAGGATTTCGCATTGACCTAATTTAGAACACGTGTGTCGCCTGTCAGCGCTTTGTCAGTATAACAATTTTCTTTTGAACCCAGATAAATGACCATGACAAACTTGCCTGACTAAGTTTTCGTGAAGAAAAACTGAGTATTTGACCTTCGGTGTGACCTCGACCTTTATATTTTAGTATGGTCATGTCAATGTTGTCATGATGAGTATATATTGAAAGTTTGATAAATATCAAGAAATCAGGAAGTTATAGCCAACGTTAAGTTTTCGTGAAGAAAAAATGTGTATTTAACCCATATAATGACCTTCAGTGTGACCTTGACCTTTGTATTTTAGTATGTTTATGTCTATATTGTCTTGAAAGTTTGATGAAGAAATATCAAAAAATGAGAAAGTAACGAACGTTAAGTTTTCGTGAAGGAAAAAACGAGTATTTAACCCATATAATGACCTTCATTGTGACTTTGATCGTTATATTTTAGTATGGTCATGTTTGCGTTGTCATGATGAGTACATATTGAACGTTTGATGAAGAAATATCAAAAAATGAGAAAGTTATAATAGCTAATGTTGTTTTCGTGAAGAAAAAATGAGTATTTAACCCATATAATGACGTTCAGTGTGACCTTGACCTTTATAGTTTAGTATGGTCATGTCAATGTTGTCATGATGAGTATATATTGAAAGTTTGATGAAGAAATATCAAGAAATGAAAACGTTATAGCCAACATTAAGTTTTCGTGACGAACGGACGGACTGATGGACTGACAGACAGACGGACGGACGGACGGACGACAAAGTGATCACAGTTTTCTTCAAAAAGTCGACACAAAAATTGTGAAGTTTGGTGAAAATTGACCAATTGGTTTCTAAGAAGATTTTTTAAAGATTTTCCCTATATAACTCTATCTTAAACTGACCCTCGGGATGAGGATATGACACCAGGGTCAACATTGAATAAACTTGGTAGAGGACAATAAGCTTATAGTAAATGCAAACTATTAAACTTCTGGCTCTTGTAGTTTCAGAGAAGAAGATTCTTTGTTTGAGGGGGTTTGCTGTCCACAGCAGAGGGCCCAATCGAATTGAATGTTGTTTAACGGCTCATCAACACAGTATAGGTTATTTAGAGCCGCCCCAGAGAGAGGGGAAGGATACATAGGAAGCGGGGAACCATGCCCTACTCTTATCACGGTTCTTAATAACGGACGGATTTTAGCAAATCAAAGCGTATTAGGTACCAACAGATATATGCTGCCATCGGTTGTTAGTGACAGTCTCTTGGTGATATGTATAATAATTGTTTGCAACCAACACATGAAAGGTTATATGGCGCCTAACAGGAATGAACATGCCAGGCTCATCCTCCATGTACATCGAGATACAATATGGAGAACGGGCCTGGAACCTTCTCACCCTGACCTGCAGAGTTGCTGCAAATTCTACTGTAGACAGTCCATTTACGCTGGAGCCACGTTATAGTTTTTCTGCCACTGCTCTAGTGATATGAGCGAGATGGCACCTGAAACAATGCAGGGTCATGATGAAGACCTTTAATGACCAAAAAATGAACATGAATTTGGGGTGGGGTGTGTGTGTGTGTGTGTGTGTGTGTGTGGGGGGAGGTTCTACCCCTCTGCCTTCCCCTCCAACGGGATCTGCAGTGGCTCTTTTCTTTCCCGTAACCAAACGGGGCCCCCGGAACCATACGGGGCAACTCTATAATGACATTAATAAACAATTTCGAAATATACTTAACCAACTGCGTGTGCTTTATACGAAAATACAGAAGAATTTATTTATGCAATGATCTAGTGAACGGTATAGGTTTATTGATATAGTGCACGATCAATTTCTTTGGGCTATGCTGTTCGAATCCCACTTGGAGATCGACTTGTACGTGAGAAAGTGTCGAATCTTACGGATAGCGGGAGATATACAGTACTGGTTCTGCCCAGGAAAAATGGGATGGTCTAACAGTAGTATAGATAATGAGAGTCCCAGTGCAATGTTTTCCCTCTCAACGGGTAAACAAGCAATTATCAAGTTGTCTCCAGCTGCCATTAATGTAAATAAGCAAATAGCAGTGGTAGGCTTGCTACCAGAAGCCTCTGCAACTATACAAACTGCTTGATTAAACCCCGCTCGGAAAAAATCAGCGAAACCCTGATTATCTATACTACTTACCTATCCAGTTTATCAATTCAACGAAAATAATAGTTTGTATATACTGTAGGTCAGATTATTTTAATCCCCCGTCTCCTTTTTATAAATAACTAATTAAAACATTTTGAAATCACCAACCAAAGTCAGACGGAACCTGACAGTAGACATCATTATCGTTATACGTATCATGCTCTACAATGGAATATTTTACTTTCCTTCACTTTGATATCTTGTATTTTAATTCGAGAAGCTCTTCCCTGTTTTATCCACACATAATAATCCATTTCAGTCATCAATCCTTTTCGCCTATTGACTTGACTCTTTTTGGTGTCCATAAAATCATCACGAACTACATGGTACAGTAATTCAATAGTTATGCTCATTGGAATAGTAACATTTCAAAAAACTAATGTTGTCAAGATTCTGTCTTGGGTAATTGTTAGCAAACATCTCTAAACTTCGTCAAAGTATATATGGACACAAAAGATCGACCGTCATAGAAGAAGAAGAATAGTTTATTTCAAATCCAATAGGCATCTGCCCGTGAGGTACAATTATGATAATATAATAATGAGAGACAGTGATATTTTAAGACACAAATAAGCAATAATACAAAACTGAAATACGCATAACAATAGCCTGGTATGCATTATCTCAATGAATAATAATATGAACTTCTATCGTGGAGAAGGTGTTCACTATGTAGTAAAAATATCTTGCGACCTTTATTAAACATCTACTTAATATTTTGCCTCAAAAGTATTACATGTTATATATAAACTTATCCACACAAACACACACTTAAACTCTAAAATACATACTCGCATACATGTATACTCATACACAAATATACTAATACAGTACTTACAAAATAAATAACCATGCTAATTATCAAAATATAATATTTCATTTCTTAATTTAAATGCCTTGTAGATGAATATACCCAATTTGTTTAAAACCGACATATTTTGACTTTTTAACAATTCAACAAGTTTAAAAATATTTGGTCTTCTCCAGTAATACGGATGGATATATAACGACCTTAGTTCCTTATATAAACTGCACTCTAGAATGAAGTGATATTCATCTTCTAAAATATCACATATCTTACACTTTCTTTCGTGGAAAGGAGTACTAGTTGGTCTTGACCATCTGCCAGCTTCAACCTCTAACCTATGAGATGATACTCTGAACTGTGCAAAAACCTTTAAATATTTAAAAATATGTATTTTTTCTAAATATGGCTGAAGCCTAAATTCATAGATATTTCTATAAAATAATGCACGACTAGAATTTTCAAGTCTACTATGCCAGTCTTGTAAAAAATGGTCATGAATTCTCTGTTTCGCAACAGATAAAAATAATTTAGGTTCACCAACACTTTGGTTAACCCAGACTTCATAAAAGCCCAGGGATGCTAATAAATCCTGAAGTAGTGTTACCCAACTTATTTTGTTCGGAAGTATTTCTAAATCTAATAAAAGCATGTCATAAACAATTCTAGAATATTTACGTTTTTCAGTATGTAAAAGTTTCGACCAGTATTTAATAATGTTATAAGGTCGACGTGTCACAAAAGAAGATCGAGCAAGTTCACCATATATAAATCATTTTGTGTTGTTTTCTTGGCCCCTAGCATCTTCTTACAAAATTGTATATGAACCCTTTCTATAGCACTTCCTTGAATAAAACCCCGCACCTCGCTACTGTAATTTAATATAGGTGAAATTAATTTATCAAACAAATCTAACCTGTGTTTTGGTGACAAAAACGTGAATTTATGTAAATATTTGTTCATTTTAAAAATTGCTTTCTGAGCTTGCCCCGCCAGTGCTGTTTGGGCTGCTGCAAAAGACCCACCTGTTGTAAATAAAATTACCAGGTAAACAAATTTATTTACAATTTCTATTATACTTCCGTTATATGAAAACACTAAGTTCCTGGGTAATTGACCTCCTTTCTTAAAAATCATAACTTTAGATTTTGAGGTGTTAACCTTTAATTTCCATCTTTCACAGTATTCAAACATAAAATTTAACCCACTTTGTAAACCATCTGAAGATTCAGAGAAAAGAACAATATCATCCGCATATAAAAGCATGAATAATTTACAAGTATCCATATCTAAACCTTGGTATCCTTTACGTACAAATTCGTCTTCTATATCATTTATAAATAGTGAAAACAATAGAGGTGAATCAGTAGTATTAGTTAGAGATTTATGTATACGTACTATTAGATTACTCCATGCTGAACTTGCTATACGTGATACTGAGTCTCGCGTGTATGTACGTGTGTGTCTTTTAAGGTTGCATAACAAGGTAAATCCCTTACTGCACACGCTACACTGATACGGTGTTTCCTGTATGAATGCGCATGTGTCTTTTTAGATTGCATAATGATGTAAATCCTTTATCGCAAACGCTACACTTATATGGTTTCTCGCCAGTATGTATGCGCATGTGTTTTGTAAGACTGCCCGACTCGGTAAATCCTTTACTGCACATGCTACACTTATAAGGTGTCTCGCCTGTATGTATGTGCATGTGTGATTTAAGATGACCTGGTTGGGTAAATCCTTTAGTGCACACGCTACACTTATATGGTCTTTCGCCTGTATGTATATGCATGTGTTTTGTAAGACTGCCCGACTCGGTAAATCCTTTACTGCACATGCTACACTTATAAGGTGTCTCTCCTGTATGTATGCGCATGTGTGATTTAAGATGATCTGGGCGGGTAAATCCTTTAGTGCACACGCTACACTTATATTGTGTTTCGCCTGTATGTATGCGCATGTGTTTTGTAAGATTGCCTGACCCGTTAAATCCTTTACTGCACACGCTACACTTATAAGGTGTATCACCTGTGTGTATGGGCATGTGTTTTGTAAGACTGCCTGACTGAGTAAATCCTTTACTACACATTGTACAATTATATGGTTTCTCGCCTGTATGTATGCGCATGTGTATGTAAGACTGCCTGACTGAGTAAATCCTTTACTACATACGCTACAATTATATGGTTTCTCGCCTGTATGTATGTTCATGTGTCTGTTAAGATGAGCCTTTCCTGCACATACTGCTTTGAAACGGTTGCATGATGTAATGTTGTCTCAATGTGGTTTCTGGAACAAAATAAATCTCATAATCAGATTGATACTTTGTAACATTTCAGGTTTATATAAAAAAATATTCTCACATAATTATATGCATTCATTACTATCGGCTGATTAAAAGTAAAATGACACATTTTTATTAAAAGTGCCAATCAACCAATGCAATGAGACCATACTCCATCTATTACATAATACACATAATCTTATCATATTTGGCCTTTTGTAAGAGGAGACGCTTTTTTTTCTATGGATGTTGTGCTTCGTTATACATTTTCATCTTTTGAAACGTGATGTATGTTATGATGAATAAAACAGCAATGTTTTACATGCTTCTTACATATATTGGTGTATTTTATTTGAGAACTAAACGTTCTGATTGAAACCTATCCTTATACAATACCGAATTAAGACCCATTCCTTTTAGCTCAAAGTCAAACAAATGTCCTAAAAATGTGTATTGTCCGTAACTGCCTCAATTACTCTGTTATAGATGTAACGCTGGCATTTCCAGTTTTTCTTTAGATGTACCAAGTTAGATCTTAAAAACAAAACAAAATATTGGTGTGATTCAATTATTACATTGGCAAAAAAAAACAATCATTTTATTTTGTTTATTTGAACACTACAGTTTACACTTTATTATATTGTACTTTTTGCTTATATCTCGACCAATTTTAATTATTTCATTCGTTGAATCGCAGAAAAAAAGGTTTCAGCTAGGACACATAATGCTGATCTCACATGGAAAGTAAATGCATCATATATATTGTGAGTATCGGTTTACCCCCAAATAATGGTTAAACTATGAAAGGCTGCATTATATTTTCAATGATACACCAAGGTACTGTCTTGATAGCATACAAGACGAATCATGGGCTGGCGTGACAACATAATGCCACGTTGTCAAACTCAGATGGGTACAAGTTTATTTTGAGTTGTTGATGATAATGCAAATCTTCGTGTAGTTTCCGTAACCTTGAATCTGAATATATCAATGCATAGTTATAGGGTCTTCGTGTAGTTTCTATACCTTGAATCTGAATATGTCAATGCATAGTAATAGGGTCTTCGTGTAGTTTCTATACCTTGAATCTGAATATATCACTGCATATGTATAGGGTAAACAAGTATGGCATTGTGTAACAGCATTATGAATTATACAACTACAGCATTATGAATTATACAACTACACCCTTATGAATTATACAGCTACAGCATTATGAATTATACAACTACAGCATTATGAATTATACAGCTACAGCATACGAATTCGAGATAAATAATGTGTGTGTTCCTTGTGTGTGTTTTTAATACTTCATAAAAATGTTGACCCATTAAAGCAAAATAAACATACAATTTAAGAAAAAAACTATGAATCTATAAAAAGTTATACAAGCATATTTATAAACCCGTAAAAGCAATGAACAAAATATAAGCACAAATACAAACTACGTTATTCTAAATGCATGTATGGTCAAGGTATGTGAAAGGTAAGCTTTCGTTGACTCCCCTCAAAGTCATATTCTTTTTGACTCTCCTCAGAGTAAGGTGTGGAGCATAAATGGGCGGAGCTGACTGATATTGCAACACGGCGTTGGTGTTTTTTTCATATTGGAATGGGAATTGGTATGAACCGCAAAGACAGCATATGCGTAACTGTAATTTGAAGATGTTAATCAATTCACTTGAGTTTATATACTACAAACAAATAAGAATAATATAATGAAAATTGGATCCTTTGGCAGAAAAGAACGCACCTAATTAGTAGACATAGGCTCGTTTTTATTGAGTCTTGTTTATGAAAGATAATGATAAATAACAGTTTATTTTTTATATTCTCAGAGTCAATTTATATAAAACCTAACATCCCTAGTCAATGCTCTATATATTAATATATCTATTCTCTTGGTATATATCGGACTCTCCTCAGAGTCAAGTTATATACAAAAAAACACTAAAATCTTATAATCTAAACATTTACGTATTTACACTCCTGATACATATTGGACTCTTCTCAGAGTCAGGTTATATACAACCTAAAATCCCAAGTCAATACTCTATATATTAATATATCTATACTCCTGGTATATATCGGACTCTCCTCAGAGACAGGTTACAACCTAACCTAACATCTCCATTGTCTATAATCTATACATTCATGCATTTATACTCCTGATATACATGTATATCGGACTCTTCTCAATCCATCCAACTCCAGGGTATTTAATATATACATGTATGCGTTTATACTCCTCATATATACCGGAATATCCTCAAGGTCAGGTTATATAAAACATAACCTCTCCAGTGTCTATACTCTATATACTTATATAGCTATACTCCTGATATATATCGGACTTTCCTCAGAGTTAAGTTATATAAAACATAACATATCCAGTGTCTATACTCTGTACATTTATATATCTATTCTTCTGATATATATCGGACTTTCCTCACAGTCAGGTTATATTAAAGCTAACATCTCCAGTGTCTATACTCTATGTATGTATATATCTATACTCCTGATATATATCGGACTCTCCTCAGATCGGGTTATGTAAAACATAACATCTCCAGTGTCTATACTCTATATATTTATCTCTATATATTTATATATATATACTCCTTATATATATCGGACTCTCTCCAGTGTCTATAGTCTGTACATTTATATATATATTCTTCTGATATATATCGGACTCTACTCAGAGCCCGGTTCCATAACACCTAACAACTCCAATATCTATAATATATACAGTTATATATCTATATTCCTGATATAAATCGGACTCTTCCCAGAGTCAGGGTATATAAGTACACCCATCTTCATGGGTCTATAATCTATACGTGTATATACCAATACCTTTGATATATATTGGGCTCCCCAGAGTCAGGTTATATACAACCAACCATCTCCAAGGTCTATAATCTATACGTGTATGTATCAATACCTTTGATTTATATTGGACTCTCCTCAGAGTCAGGTCATATAAAACTTTCCATCTCCAGGGTCTATAACCTATGCATTATGTATCAATACCTTTGATTTATATTGGACTCTCCTCAGACTCAGGTTACATAAAACCTAACAACTCCAGTGTCTATAATCTATACCTATACTCCTAATATATATCGGACTCTTCTCAGAGCCAGGTTACATAAAACCTTACTTTCCAGTGTCTATAATATATACATTTATATATCTATACTTCCGATATATATAGGACTCTTATCAGAGTCAAGTTATATTAAACCTAACATCTCCAGGATCTATAATCTATACATTTATATATATATATCCCCTTATATATATATATCGGACTCTCTACAGAGTCCGGTTACATAAAACCTAACATCCCCAGGGTCTATAATCTATGCATTTATATATCTTTACTCCTGATATATATAAGACTCTTCTCAGAGACAGGTTATATAAAAAACATCCACATCCAGTGTCTATAATCTGTACATTTATGTTTCTATACCTTTGATATATATTGGAATAAATGTACAGATTACAGACCCATGATATGGGTGGTTTTATACAACCTGACTCAGAGTAGAGGTCACTATATATCAAAGTATTGATACATACACGTATAGATGATGGCTGGTTTTATAAAATTTGACTTTGAGGAGAGTTCAGTATATATCAAAAGTATTGGCACATAATGTATGTAATATTTATAGCATAGTTTTTCGAGTATATGCGATTTATACTGCTTCTCGAGGGCCGCAGGCCCAAGAGTGCAGTATAAATTGCATACGAGAAAAATATGCTATACATGTGTTGTACTAGAGCCATTTATCCAAATACGCATGTGCAACAAGCTTCAGGGCGTTGCTGTTTTCAGTAAAAATAACAGCTCGAAATAGCATTATCACGCGACATGAGAATGACCCATGTTTTGATTATTGCAGCCAATCGCCTTTGTATATTATTGGGCAAATGCATGTCAAGGAGTGCTGTTTTGGTAATGGTTTAGTCGTTTTGATTGACAAGTTGTGTGTAAATTACAACTGCGCGCGCGTAAAATTGTGTAAACCATGGTATAACTGCCGAATCTGTCATTTAAAGCACGGCTGAAATATATCGGCATTTATATCACGGTTTAGGCTCAGACCTTCAGGTTTATGAAAATTATATCATAAGCAAGTACAAAGGAAAACCACTAGAGCTATGGTACAAATGTTATATACCCTAGAGATGGATGGTTTTATATAACATGACTCTGAGGATAGTCCAATATATATCGAAGGTATTGATACATAAACGTATAGATTATAAACACTCGAGATGGGTGGATTTGTATAACCTGACTCCGAGAAGAGTCCAATATATATCAGAGGTATTGATACATACTGTATAGGTTATATACCCTGGAAAAGGATGGTTTTATATAACCTAACATGAGGAGAGTCCAATATATATATATAGGGAGTATATATGCGTGCATGTATAGATTATAGTTTATTTCTTTATTTAAGCCAAATGTGGCCCATGAACATAATATACATAGCTATACATAATTGTCACTGGTCAGATGAGGAAGAACCTAAGATATAACAGGTGATAGTATGTAACAAACTACACGAATATTAGTATTTCTCTCTTTCCATCACATGCAACAACTCATTCATTTACCTAGGTCTCCTATCCATTCAGTCTTAGTCAACTAATATACACATACAGATATGTTAATGCAATGTATGTATGCCCGTTGACTTAGTGATATATATATTAACGAGAGCACGTGTGTGATGTATTTTTTTAAATATTTACTCGTACATAGTCTTGAATTTATCAATGCAATCTCCGTTTGAAAATATGCTTCCCGCCAGCTGCTATGCCCATCCTACTGTAGGTGGTATAATTATCATTAAAGAGGAACATCCTTTTTTTTAAATGTAAGATCTACTCGGAAATGATTATACTATTAATTGTATATCAAAAATAAAATATTTTAGGCGGGAGTTATTGCCCGTTTCAAGTTTTAATACACAAACTTACTCCAGACTAGTTCTCCTGAACCCCTGGCAGATTTCAACGAAACTTGGCAAGGATGATCAGTATCAAGCCAGCCTAGTTGTGCATATCGTCGCCGTGTTCCAGTTGAATGATTTTTGGCGGTGTTATGGCCCGTTAAAGGTTTTAATACAGAAACGTTGTCCAGACTAGTCTATTCTCAGTTTCGATAAATCTTCTTGACCCACTCTGCTGAAAGCGGTACAATTATTATTTAAAGACGTTATAACAGTATTTGTTATATAGAAATAAATACTCAATAACGATTATTCTATTAAGATAATAATAATAATAATAATAAGACCGAGACGTAATAAACTTAAATCACTGGACTGACATGTGCGTATTAGTCTTTAAATCATCAAAACAAACTCCATTTCGGTAATGTATATCTCAGTTACGGCCCGTTTCTTTAAATCAACTCCATTCCAGTAAATCGTGTAGCGTTAGCTCCTCCCATCAATTAGGTACCGCCTCTGACATTGAGGAGAGTCCGATTATCAGACCGTGAGGGGCGTCAACGAACGTTTACCGTATATTAAACTGTATGGAAATGTTACGGACACTACGTGAACTAGTTATAATCAACATAAACTTCAACTTCATGGATTATATAAAACAATGTTAGCTGTAATATGTCATGTAACGTGATGCTTGTATAATGAATGTTAAATGTAATATGTCATGTAACGTGATGCTTGTATAATAAATGCTATAATGGTTGAAGTAAAAGTGGATACACATACGTGACTTGTGTGTGTGAGTATATTCTGTAACATGTCACCTGAATCCCTGTTCTTACCAATTATTATTTAACTGTTCTTTATTTTCAAGATGGATTTGAGACCAAAAAAACAAACAATATTTATCTTCTTTTTTTTTAAATTTCCATCTAGAATGTTAATTTAAAAAAAACACGGTTATGTTTAAATATATGAAATACCTTTTTAGTTTTTGTAAACTAGAATATGCCGCTAATTTTGTAATGGAAAGCAGGGACTGTATATTTATATTAATTACGTCCTGTGGATGGAAAGCAAATGGCGAAGGTTATGTTTCATTTTGATCCCAATGTCACACTTTGTTTTCATTTTTGTAACCTGCCCATAAGCACATTACAAATACGTTTGAACTAAACAAAACTAAATAAATGATTTGTACCACTTATATTTAAGTATATATACATATGGATATTGCTGTTAAGAATTAAACAATCATGTTTGTCTGAATCTAAATTCACATTTAACTCTATTATTACAACTTCTTTCCGAAAATCACACATATGTTTCAGCCATAATGGAGAGAACTTATGTTGTACAACTTGTGGATTAATTCCTTTTCATATGCTGCGACACTGTGATATGTAATGCATATCGATATATTGTAACATATCTGCAATAATATACTAGAACGAATTCGACGGTGCGATATCGCAAATACCCGCATTTTCTTCACACATGTCAATTCCCTTTAACCCTGTATCCATTTTACATGTAATTGTTTTGATTATTCTGTGATACTCGGATCAGAAATAGTACGATTTATGCTTTTCTGTATACACGCATGTTTAGGGTATTTGTGTATTTGAACCTTAGGCGCATCGCAGAGTCCCATGGTGACCCTGTAGCAAGTTATTTTGATATTCCTAAAATCATTATATTTTCTAGATATTTGACCCAGTTTACCTCTCTTCACACCCTTACCCCGCCCCCTACCCCTCCCCACCCACCCCCCTCCAAGCCGTGAATATCTTTCATAATGACTTTTTATACGAATTAATGTGCAAAAGTATGGGAAAAGAACAACACTGTAATAGAATTATTAGTGTATATGATGCCCCTTCAGCCAGGCCCCACCCATGACGTATTATCCCATCATCATAATGACCCCCACCCCGCCAAGCACACACACACATACATCCAACCATTGGGTAGACGCCCGAGTTTGAAATAATGAAATCAAATCATTTGAAATGTTGTTTTTCTTTCATAGACGATTACATATACCAAGTTATGTGCAAAAATAAGGAAAACAAATACAGTGTAAACTAATTGTTGGCCCCACTGGTGACATCGGAGGGAAAAAATCTACAGTATAACCCCATCAATATGACATTCCATTTGAGACATAATTACACCAACAACAAACAAATGTAAAAACGTGGGTATAATTATTAACGTGAACAATCTTAAAATATGCATACAATGTCGTTGGGCCATCCTTAAAAAATATTTGCTGTTTCCGGACACAGGATTTCGTAAAAGGGTAGGCAGGTAGGTGATTTTTTTGCAAGTTACTACGTTTACACCTTAAGAATTTAAAGAAAACATACGGAAAATAGCAACAAACAACAAAATAATGTTAACTAAATGCTTTTAAAGGGTTGGGTAGTGACCTTTTTCAAACAGCAAACTAACAATTTGTAATGGCCGTCTTGAATGTATGGACAAGGTGCAAACTTATCCGATCATTCAGTCTTATTGACCTAGTTTAATACAAGATGCAGTCATCACACAGACATTCCGCAGACGTCAACTTACAATGCAGCCGACAATTATCCACCTCGGCTTAAACTACACCGGATACATTATTGATTTCATGGATAGTGACAAATCGAAAAGGGCTATTTTGAAATAATTACCAATATCGAAAGTTCGAGAGGAAAACAAACTGAAATGGATACAATTGATGGTAACTTATGTGAAATTATTTTAAATGAAATGAACAATTCCTAAATATAATACAGCGAAAATATCCCAAAAACGTTATAAGTACCATAACGACAACTTAATTGAACTGTGGAATATTATGCGTACCAGAGAACGTTATTTCCTCACGTGTAAAACTAGTGACGCTACTAGAAGTGCCTTACATCGTGACTATATTTCAGAGCGAGACGCTTTTGCTAAACGTCTTCGGACATCCGAGCGTAATTATAGGCACAATGTTTCATTATAGGCGCAATGTTTCATTTGAATGCGAAGAAATGGTGACTAAGAACCCAAATGAGTTTTGGGAGAAAATTAAAACGTTGGGTCCGCGGAAAGATAAACTCTATTCCAGCTGATATAGTCGACGATTTAGGTTGCGTTATCACAGCTCATGATATTGTTTTAGACATATGGAAGCGTGATTTTGAGGGTCTTTATAATAGTGGTCAGATTGACAATTGTGACAAAGCTCATTACAGTCAGTCAAAAACTCATAAACTATTATGGAAAATTCTATTTCGGACCCGCTATATGATTCAAATGATCAGCTTACATGTAACAACAATATAACTTTACACGAAATTACGGTTGTTATCCCCACAAAACAACAACACCCACAACAGAAACACAAACCCTTGACCCATGCTAACAATTTAAACAAGGGCACTAGTTCTAATTTGGTAAGGTCATTCAGGGACTCGAGGCATAAAATTGTATGAAATAAGTTTTGACCGCCTGTAGATGGATCCCTTTATGCAGGCGGTCAAAACAATTTATATAATTGTTGTGCCTCGAGTCCCTAAATAACCATACTTAAATTAGAACTGGGATTGTTTTTAGTAAAAACAGATATCTCCCTGAAAGGAGAAAGGACCATAAACCTGCCAAAAATCATTAACCTGGAAAACGACGAAGACATGTGCAACTAGGCTTGGTAAAGTTTCATGGAAATCCAGGAAGCAGATCAGAAGAAGTAGTCGGGACAAAGCTTATGTATTAAAACTTAAAAAAACCATTCAACCGGAACAAGACAATGAATGATATACGCAATCAAGTTTCGTTGAAAGCCGAATGGTGGTTGAGGAGAACTAGTCCAGAAAAAATGTGTGCATTAAAACGTTTTAAAGAGCAATAACTCCACCAAATATCATTCAACCGGAACACGAAAACGATATGCGCAGTTATGATTGGTACTGATCATTCCTGCCAGGTTTCATTGAAATCCAACCAGAGGTTCGGGAAAACTAGTCCGGATAAAGTTTGTGTATAAGGGGCCATAACTCTGTCAAAAATAATTAAATCGTAACATGGCAAGGACTTGCGCATCTAGGCATGGTACCGATCAATCCTGCCAAGTTTCGTTGAAATCCAGCCAAAGGTTCAGGAGAACTAGTACAACCTTTAAAGGGCCATAACTCCGCCAAAAATCATTCAACCGGAACACGGTGATGATATGCAAATCTAGGCTTAAATCTAATCATCCTTGCCAAGTTTCGTTGAAATTCGGCCAGGTGTTCAGATGCACCAGTCCGGACAAAGTTTGTGTATTAAAACCTATAAAGGGCCATAACTCCGCTAACAATATTTCAACCGGAACACGGTCATGATATGCACAACTAGGCTTGTTACTGATCATCCCTGCAACGTTTTTCTGAAATCAAGCCAGAGGTTCAAGAGAACAAGTCCGGACAAAGTTTGTATAG